>PVJS01006308.1:0-60434 GCA_004027185.1 Glis glis
CCACAACTTCGTGAGACCCGGTTTCAAAATAAAGTATAAAAAAATAGGGCCGGGGGTGTAGCGCAGAGGTAGAACGCCCCTGGGTTCAATCCCCGGTACCACAAAAAAAAAAAAAGTTGCTGAAGGTCTCACTAAGTTGCTGAGGCTGTCCTTGAACCTGCGATTCTCCTTTCTCAGCCTCCTAAGTATTGGGATTACAGGCATGTACCACCATACCTGGCTGACTCTGAACTTTAATCATGGCCACTCTTGTCCCTTATGCCTCCTTTCTACCTGTCCTTATGACTTCTATCCTGCCTCAGTCCCATCTATTTACTCATTCTGAAATCCAAATGTCCCAGGCTTTACAGACCCATAAAACAAGGTGATATCAACAATGACAGCAGCGTGCAGCATCTCCAGCCCTCAGATTCTTCTCTGGGCACTTCTGAGAGCCCAGGAGGGAGGCCGGTCTCTCTCAGGGTTAGGTCCTGGTCTGCTCCTGCTTCCTGCGTGGGCCATGTTCTCTTGCCCCGCACACCCTTTGCTGACGAGGCCTTCCCTGATGCTGTGGGCCCACCATGCATCGCATCTGTCTGCAGGTGCGATGGCTCAATCCCTCAGGACAGCAAAGCTGCCCTGCAATCCATGAGGCAAGAACACTGAGGGAGGGGATGGCTGGAGAATGGCCTGCACCCGATTCTGAAAGACACTGCTTGTACCCAGGGTCCCTCACAGTCTCCCATGAACACAACCTGTTCCCTTCTTATCTGAGCCCTCTCTCCATCAGACAGAACAGGGGGGATGCCAGCCTTCCCCTCCATCTCTCTCTCCTCTCTCTCCCTGGTGCCCCTTTTTTCCTTCAGCCAAAAAGAAATGCCCAGACACCACCTCATTTGTGCAGTAGAAGCACGTAAGGGGCAGCACATGGTGCACCCACTTGTATGGTCCGGGCTGGACTATAATTCATTCATTAAATCAACACACATTTACAAAGCATCTCCTAAGCACTGTGGGGTCCTTCCTGTTGCTCCCCTGTGTCCTCCCCTGTCCACACCACAGCCTCTGCCTCTTTCCCACTCCTCCCCCAGGCAGTGGCATTAGTCTCGCACTGTCCCAGCCTCCCGGCTGAGCCCCTCTAATCCAGCTGCCAGAGATCTTATTAACATGCAAAGCGGATGACATCAGGCTCTTGTTCAAATCCTTCAGGGGCTCCCATAGTGTTCAGGCTGGAGTTTAAACTCCTTAGCTTCGCACTAAAGGCATTTTGTGATCTGGCTGCTGCCTGTTTGTTCAGCCACATCTCCCAGCTCTCTGCTCCCAAGCACGTTTACTTCGTTCCCACTGAACTATCCGTGGTCCCAGAATGTGTCATATGGTCTCAGACCTCTGAGTTTCCCCATCCTGTTCCTTTTGCCGAATGCCTTTCTTCTACTTTATTGTCTAGACCAGTACTGTGCAACAGGGCTCTCTGCAACAATGGCAAAGTTCTCCGTCTGCTCTGCCACTGGCCACACATGGCTATTGAACACTTGAAATGTGGATCCTACAGTGGCTGGTGGTTACTTTATCTGGCAGCATGGGTCCAGAGAACTATTACTTTGAAACGCTTAGCTCAGGACTCAAGGTCTCCACTGGAAGCCATCCCAATGTCATGGCAGACCTGTTCTGCCTCTATCTCAATATTCAGAACACTACACTACAGTCAGATATTTGTTGATCTGCCTCCACCGCTAGACTGAATAGTTCAGAGGCAAGCAGTTCACTCAATCAACAGCTGATGCATGGATGCAGTGGTGTGCTGGTGAAGGTTTAATGACGGGCTTACTCAGAGAAGCCCTGATTTGTATCATTTGCCAGTTTCATGGTATAAATATTCCTACTGTGTGTCAAGACAATAGGAAGACAAGCCATAGACTGGGAGAAAATATTTGCAAAAGACGAATCTGATAAAGGACAATTACCCAAAATATGCAAAGAACTCTTAAAACTCAACAATAAGCAAATGAACAATCTAGCTGGATGTGCTGACACATGCCTGTAATCCCAGCACTTGGGAGGCTGAGACAGGAGGATTATGGGTTCCAAAACAGCCTCAGCAATGTAGCAATGTAGCCTCAGCAAACAAAAAATAAAATGCGCCTGGGTTCAATCCCCAGTACCACACACAAAAAAAAGAGAAAGAAGGAAAACGAACAATCTGGTTAAAAAATGAGTGTTTCAGTCAGCATTCTCACAGCTGTGACCCCAAAACACCTGATGACAAACAACTTAGAGGCAGGAAGATTTATCTGCTCACAGTTCTGGAGATTTCAGGGGTTCAGTCCATGTTAGGAAGGGTTACATCAGCGGAGCTCAGGATATGGTGGCAGGAAGCAGAGAGAGAGAGCAGAAGGGCTCCACTCTCACATCATGGAGCAAGAGAGACAGCAAGGGGAGGAGGCACCATATATAATCCCCAAGGCCACACCCCCAGGTACCCCTCCTCAGTAACTAAGCCCACCTCCAACATGGCTACCTTGTTTCTGTGAAATCTAGGGGGACATTTTTAAATCAAAACCATAACAATAAGCAAAAGACCTGAACAGACTGAAAAGATATACAGATGGCAAATAAACATATGAAAAAAAAAACTGCTGACCATCATATGTCTTTAGGGAATTGCAAATCTAAACAACGAGATAACACTACCCACCTCCTAGAATGTTCAAAACCCAAAACGCTGATGGCCATAGTAAGTGTGGCAGGATGTGGAGCAACAGGAATGCTCATTCGTTGCTGGTAGGAATGCAAAATGGTACAGCCACTGTGGAGGACAACTTGACAGTTTCTCATTAAAAAAAAAAGTTTCTCAGGCCGGGCATGGTGGCGCACGCTTGTAATCCCAGTACTTGGGAGGCGGAGACCGGAGGATCTGGGTTCGCTGCCAGCCTCAGCTACTTAGTGAGGCCCTCTGCAACTTCGTGAGACCCGGTTTCAAAATAAAGTATAAAAAATAGGGTGGGGGTGTAGCTCAGAGGTAGAACACCCCTGGGTTCAATCCCTGGTACTGCAAAAAAACAAAAAAAAAGTTTCTCATAAACATATTCTTAGTCGGGTGTGGTGGTGCACACCTGTAATCCTGAGACAGGAGGATCACAGGTTCAAAGCCAACCTCAGCAACTTAGTGAGACCCTGTTTCCAAATAAAAAAATAAAATAGGGCTGGGGGCATACCTCAGAGGTAAAAGGCCCCTGGGTTCCATCCCCAGTACCACAATAAATAAGTAAACAAACAAACATATTCTTACCATATAATTCACCAATTACACCTCCTTGTCATTTGCCCAAAGGAGTTGAAAACTTATGTCTGCACAAAAGCCTGAACACTGATGGTTTAGCAGCTTTTGTGAAAATTGCAGAGACTTGGAAGCAACCAAGGGGTCCTTCAATAGGTAAATGGATCAGTAGCACATCAGGCAATGGACTAGTATTCAGTATTTTAAAAAATGAGTTATCAGCCGGGTGTGGTAGTGCACTCCTGTAATCCCAGTACTTGGGAGACTGAGACAGGAGGATCACAGGTTCACAACCAGTCTCAGCAACTTAGTGAGGCCCTCAGGAACTTAGCAAGTCCCTGTTTCAAAATAAAAATTAAAAATAGGACTGAGGGTATAGCTCAGAGGTAGAATCCCCTGGGTTTAATCCCCAGTATCACACACTTACACACACACACACACACACACACACACACACACACACACACAAATGAGCTATAGCTGGACATGGTGGTACAGGTCCGTAACTAGTACAGGTGTACTTAGGAGGCTGAGACAGGAGGATTGCAGGTTTGAGATCAGCCTCGGTAACTTAATGAGACCCTCAGCAGCTTAGCAGGACCCTGTTTCAAAATAAAAACATAAAAAAGGCTGGAGGTGTAACCTGGAAGTAGAATGCTTCTGGGTTCAATCTCCAGTACCAAAAAACAAAAAATGAATTTTTAAAAAATGAGCTACCAAGCTATGAAAAGACATAGAGCAAACTTAAATGCGTATCACTAAGTGAACGAAGTCAGCCTGAAAAGCCTATGTACCATATGATTCCAACTACATAATTCTGGAAAAGGGAAACCTATAAAGACAGTAAAAAGATCAGAAGTTGCAAAGGGCTGGGGGAGGGAGGAATGAATAGGCAGCGCTCTGAGGATTTTTATGGCAGTGAAACCACTCTGTATGGTGTACAATGCTGAGTACCTGTCATTATACATTTTTCAAAACTCATGGAATGTACGAGACCAAGAGAGAAGCCCCCTGTAAACCATGGACTTTGGATGATCATGCTGTGTCAGTGTAGGTGTATCACTTATAAGAAATATACCACTCTGTTGCCAGATGTTGACGCATCTGCGGGCTGGGGGAATATAGGAAATCTCCACGCCTTCTGCTCCATTCTGCTGTGAACTTAAAACTGCTCTAAAAAAAAGGTCTACTTAAAAAGAACAACTCCCACCCTGGCTGACTTCAAGTTACCAACATGACATCGCCGAACTCGAAGTTGGGAAGAGACACGCACAGTTGGCTCTCGTGAGCAGGGGGTCGCTCCAGCCACGCCGTCCTGGGCCTGGGAATGCGGAGAGCCCTCGAGGCTGCTAGCGAGAAGCTATTCAGACCTGCAAGAAGCTGGGCATGCTGCTGCAGGTGGATTTCAGTTCCAACCCAGGGGATAAAGGATCGGGGAATCATATCTTTGAGTCCTTTGCCTTTAATACCAAGACTTGTCTAGACATCTACCGAGCGGCCCACTTGTTCCAGTGGAAGGTGAGTGAGCCTGGGGTAAGCAAACAGAGGCCTGACGAAAAGTGTCTTAAACAACAAGGGGCTTAGGATCTCCCGCACCAAGGTGTCATGTTGGTAGCTTGACGTCAGCCAGGGTGGGAGTTGTTCTTGCTTAACCTGGTGGCTCAACCGCGCCATCCTCAGAGCACCCGCAGCGTCTCTTCTCAGTGGCTGCCACAGCTCCAGACATCACATGCCAACGTGACAGTGTCTAATGAAGAAGAGGCATGTTTGCTCCCAATTTTAATTAGTGAGAAAACCCTTTCCCAGAAGACCTTCAGCATCCATGCCCTCAGACCCCACTGGCAAGACTGGATCACGTGCCATTCCTAAGCCAGCCACCTCCAAGAGAAGGAGGGCACCATAATTGGCTCATACCAAAGGGGCGGGGCCCCAGGAAGAAGCAGCCAGTGGGTGGGGGTGGGGATGGCTGTCAGGACCCAGTGCAGAGGGAATATTAGAGGAAGAGCCACTTATTTTAATATTGGGTTATCCCATAACATTTCTTGAGATAGGGAACAAGAAGGCAGCCTGAGGGAGCACCACTCCCCAGGCCCCCACCCGAAATGGAAATACCTGCATGGCCACACACACACACACACACACACACGCACGCGCTTCCCCTTCCAGCAGCCTCACTCTATGGATTCCTACATCCACACCAGGCCAGCAAGTAGAAAGAAACAGGTTCCATGTTATTCAAAACAAAACAAAACAAACAAACAAAAACTGCACTATATAGAGTCAGCATGTCTGCTACGGGAATGCAGGTCCCAGCTAGCCAGAGTCCCAGCAACTCGCTGATCCTGGCATGAGACTACTCCCCCCCATACTCGCAAGCAGGGCTCTGTGCAGTGTCATTTATGGCAATCCCATTTCTACGTCTGAATTCCCCCGGGTAGGCAGCGCATGGTGTCTTGCTCCCCCGGCTCTGACCTGGTTATGGGGAGTTGCTAGGTAACTGCTTCCCACGCTGGAGGAGGCTTAGTTACCATGGCAAGCCCAGATGGGTGGGGGGTGCGGAGGAAAGGGAGCATGGAGCGGGTGGGGTGCAGCCCAGACTCTGTCCTCAGGGTCTCTTGAGCTACTGGACTCCAGGGAAAGGTCGTGATACCCCCTGCCCCTGCCTCAGTTTCCTCATTAGTAAAATGAAGAAGGGGGCTGGTTCTCTTCTTGCTCTCAATCCCTGATGTATGCAGCTGGCATCACCAAATGAACGCTGATCCTGAGACCTCTCTTCAGTAAGGAATGACTCAGGATGGGTGCGGAGAGAGAGTGGATTAAGTTTTGTTTGTTTGGTTTTGTTTTTTAAAAAGAGGAATTTGCTAGCCCATGTCTCCTTTAGGACAAATAAAAGTTATAGAGAGTCTCCCTTCTGTTGGCAGAAATTGTTTCTGGAATTGATATTCACAAGTTCCTGGGGCTCCCTAGGTCCTTTTCTGAACCTAGTTTTCCTAAGGAATAAATCACAGTGTGATCCCTAAAACGCCCGGCTAACTAACGACAGTGCGATATCCCACCCAATGGGGTCTCCCAGCTCTTGGGGGCTGATGGCCCTTCTGCCCCTGCTGGAGGCAGGGCAGAGCCTTCCCTAGGCCACGGGGGATGACTTTGACTCCTACCGTGTGGGCCTCTGCACAAGCCTCCTGACCCTGGCTGCTTGACCCTGGCCTCGTTCTGAGACCTGGCCCACCGTCTTCCCTTATTCCTGTAGTGAGCTCCCTGCCTGCCCAGATCCAGAGGCTGGGTCCTCCCTTCCCCTGCCTTGCTCATCTCAGGCCCCTTCCCAGGATTGGGGTGTCCCCACCTGAGCCCCCATATACAGGGGACTTCTGTCCCTCTCCCCACTGTGTGCTTCATCCCCCCCAACACTCCAGTGACCTTGTGCTGGAGCCCCTGATCCTGCCGGCCACACAGACTCCTGTGACCCCAGAAAAGCCAGACCCATCCCACCCTCAGCAGCTGGTCTGTCTCCCCATCCTCCTCGGACTCTGCTTCCTGGATCCAGGTCTGGGTCTTGGCCACTCTGGATCCCTCTCTACCACCACACAAACATGGGGGTCAGGGCTATGTCTGAGCGTGGCTGAGGATGCTAGAGGATCTTATCAGGGAACCTTCTCCACCCCCCACTCTACAGTGAGGACATTTCCCCACGGGCGGGGGCAGGAGGAAGAAGTCATACCTTGTACACAGGAGCAAGAACCGCTGGGCTGTCACAGTGACTGCTCCAGTGGTATCATTCTCTCAGATGCCAGCTGTGCCCTCGTGCATTCTAGAACCTTGCAGCCATACAGAGAAAGCCCCATCCTTGAGCTGTGTGCCTCGGCCCCTCCTCTCCTTTCTAACCATCCACCACTCTCTCCCAGGTAAACTGGGAAAGTGGTAAAAGACACGAGATTTGTGTCAGACTGACCTGGGCCCCAGTGCAGACTGCCACTCCCCCTGTGAGCCTGGATAAGTCACTTGACCTCTCTGAGCTGATCTAGAGAACTGGGGGTGATAGCACTGAGTTGTTGCAAGAAGCAAACAGAATTATAGGAACCACTGGTAAGGGGCCTAGCACATGGTGGGTAGGAGGTAACTGTTTGCTTTCTTCATTCTTTTTTCTTTTATAGCCCAGGACATGGAAGGAAAGGAACTCAGTCCTTCTCTAACCTCCTGCTGATTTTCGACCTCCCTAGTCCTCTCATGGGTCCCTCCTCCCCTGACCAGTCACATACATACGCATGCACACGCACGCAGTGCATACACACACACACACACACACACACACACACACACAACTCCCTTCCATTTTGGCAGAAACACCCTTCACCCCATAAAGACATGTCGCTGCAAAGGTCTCCCCCTCTGAAACTTGCCTGTCCTGTATTCTGCCCTCCTGGGGTAATCTCTCTGCACCTATCAACTGATTAATTTGCTGATATAGGAAATCAACTGTGGGAGACCCCCTTCCCTCCTCTCACCGCCCTCTTCCCGGAGGTGCTTGTCCTGTAACAGTGGCCTGCAAGGGACAGAGTGCTGGGGGTGTGACAAGGATTCTTAGCTTGGCTAAATTTGAGTTCGGCGTCTGGATCTTCTGCTAGGCCCATCTGTGCATTTCCGTGTAAAATCCAGTTTTAGCAAAGAACCCTGCTAAGACAGTGTGGCCACCCCCTGCCCTGGATGTCTGATCGTCCTCCATGCCTGATCGGTGCCTCATCCTCCACCACCACCCAGGTGAGCCCTGACCACCCTGGCCTGTCTTCAGCAAGAAGCCTGTTAGGTCGGTTTAGCCAGGATCCCCCTCGCCCTTCACATTCCCTATTAGTGATCTCCATCGGCTGACCCCTCCCCCTGCTCCCCACAGCCCTGGCTGTACTTGGAGTTGGGCACAATCTCTCTCCCCCATTGCAGGACCCCCACTGCGGCAATCCCTGTACCTGTCCTGATGGTTCAAATAATGTCTTGCTGTGTTTACGGAGGGTCATTGAGTAAATTTTTCTTTAACAGTTGTTGGCCAAATAAAGGAATCATCCTTGAAGGGAGAGGGCCAGGCTGGGCAGTGGTGTTATCAGCATCCTAGGGTCACTGAGGGACACTAGCCATCAGGGCTGCTTCCTCCAGGGCTCTCTATTACCCCACCCAGATCGGCTGCTTGTGTGTGTGTGTGTGTGTGTCTGTGTGTGGTACTGGGGATTGAACCCAGGGGCATTCTACCTCTGAGCTACACCCTCAGCCATTTTTATTTTTTGTTTTGAAATGGGGTCTTTCTAGGTTGCTGAGAGTCTCACTACATTGCTGAGCCTATCCTTGAACCTGTGATCCTCCTATCTCAGCCTCCCAAGTACTGAGATTACAGGCATGCGCCACCACGCCCAGCTCAGCTGCTTTCTTTTACTGGAAAGCCTTCCCCCTCTGCCCCCAGATGGGGCTGGGTGGAGGCAGGTCATCTAGGCTAACCTCAACAGCCAGCCACCTGTGCAGAACCTTTCCCTGGTGTGTGCCGTGCTGCCCCAGAGTGGGGTGTGCACATATTCTAGGCTGGCACTGTCCAAGAGGTGCCCGCTAGCCATGTTTTGGCCATTGAGCACTTCAAATGTGGCTTAGTGAGACTGGGGAACTCAATTTTTTGCTGTTATTCAATTTTAACTTAAATAACCACATGTAGCCAGTAACTACTGTATTGTAAAGTTCTAGTGTACAACTTATCTTTTTTTTGTGTGTGTGTGGTCCTGGGGATTAAACCTAGGGGCATTCTACACTTCCAAGCCACACCCCCAAACCTTTTTGGAACAGGGTCTCACTAAATTGCTGAGGGGCCACTAAATTGCTAAAGCTAGTCTCAAACCTGTGATCCTCCTGTCTCAGCCTCCCAAGTACTGGGATTACAGGTGTGCACCACCATGCCTGGCTCTTGTATAACTCATCTGACCCTTAGATCCCATGAACTTGGTAGCAAGAGGACCTGGGTTGGAAGGAATCTTTAGCTGTATGGCCCTGGTTGCGTTGCTAAACCTCTCCAAGCCTCTGTTTTATCATTTATATCATGTGCACATTGTAATAATGTGAGGATAAAATGACCAAAGGTATCAAAAGCTCCTATAAACCAGGCACGGTGGTGCATATACCTACAGTCCCAGTACTTGGGAGGCTGAGACAGGAAGATCTCATGTTCAAGGACAGCCTTGGCAACTGAACTAGACCTTGTTTAGAAATAAAAAATAAAAAGATCTGGGGGTATAGCTGAGTGGTAGAGTGACCCTGGGTCCAATCCCAGTACCACATGAGTGCACACACATACACACACACACACACACACATGCTCCTATAACATCTGATACGCTCAGATGGCACACACTAAATGAAAACTGACCCTCAGACCCCTCTTAGGAAAAGAATGACATAAGATGGGTACAGTGAGACATGAGAGGGACTGAACCCTGGGTTGGGACCTAAGGTCTCGTCCATCTACTTCATTGTCAGGAATCATCTCCTATACTCAATCAGCAGAAATCTCCTGAGCTCAAGCTAGAGGCCAGTCACCCGTCCCGTGACCAGCCCTGGTTCAGGGACAGCACACCTCTGGAGCACATGATGGGCTGACTCAAACTCGGACCCCCGAGGGTGGAGCCAGGGGAGGAGTCTCCAGGCAGGAGAAGTACTGAACACCTGGCTTCCTCCTAGGCACGCCTTCACTGAAATCTGTCCCCTTCCCCTTCAGCTGGAAAAAGAGCCTGCTTTGGTCTGTGCCTCCCAGGAGGACACGGATGCTGAAATCCTTTTCAACTTTAAAGATGATAAAAAATGTGCATTATGGCGAGGTGTTGTGGTGCACGCCTGTAAGTACTTGGAAGTCTGGACAGGAAGACAGCAGGTTCGAGGACAGCCTCAACAATGCAGCGAGACTCTCAGCAACCTAGCAAGACCATTTCAAAACAAAAATTAAAATGGGCTTGGGGTGTAGCTGGGAGGTAGAATGCCCCTGGGTTCAATCCCCAGTATCTCACACACACACACACACACACACACACACACACAAAAAAAAAAAAACTGTCGGGGAGAACAGAGCATCCCTTCCCCGAGCTTGAGCACTAAGACGGTGAACACGAAGCAAAAGCCCCTCACCCACACTTGGAGGCCTGGAAAAGACTGGAGGAAGTGACTGCAGGCGGCAGGCAGTCCGAGGAGTCAGAGGAGTCGCTCATGGGTGGCAGAGAAAAGCGCTTCCCCAGCAGGAGCCCAGGTGAAGATGAGCCACAGCTCGTCTGGGCCTTGAGGTACTTGGCTTTCGCCTGAGATAAGGAGGAACCTTGGAAGAGGTCCATGAAGAGGAATGACTTGATTATATTTCCCTTTTACAAGAGATCAAAGGGTGAAAGACAGAGAGACTGTCAGGAGGCTCTTGGAACAATGCAGGGTAGAGAGGGTGGGGAGGTTGGGGGATTGTCAAGTGACAGCAGGGACAGAGAAGGTGACTGACACGGACAGCAGAGGAAGCCTCTTCTGGCCCACAGCCATGAGGCAGAGGGAGGCGTCAGATGAGTCCACATCTCCCACTCAGGCAAGATGGCGGAGGGGAGATGGTTGTGTCCTTTTGGAGATGGGATGGCCAGAAGGAATGGGGGAAGGGGCTGATGGGTTCCCTTTGGGGACTTGTCGCATTGGCATTGAAGGTGCCTGTGGAACGCGCAAGGAGAGCTGACCAGCAGGCAGCCTGGTACACCGGTGTGGAGCTGAGGGGGATGTTCTGGAGTTGAGACGGAAGCGCGCCAGTCATCCAAGCACAGGGAGGTGAGATTACCCATGGAGCGGTGAGGTCTAGAAGACAGGAAGGCCATGACTAGGCCATAACTGGGCCCCGAGGACCACCAACACGTAAGAGATAGAGTGGCAGGAAGTGAAGAAACCCAGGGAATAACCATGTTAGAGATGGAGAGCAGCCGCAAGGCATTAGGGGAGACGCAGCATGTATCTCTCTGAGGCTGTAGATGAACAAAGCTCTGAGTCTGAAAGGTCCATGGGGACAGGAACTTACCTAGAACATAACCAATGCTCAATAAAGAATCATCAGATGATTAGACGAAAGCCTTAGACAAGACCCAAACAGGCAGGTGAGAGGTGTCGGTGTATTCGTTTCTTAGGGTCGCAGAGTGGGTTGGAAGAGTCTGCTCCACTCGCCTGGTCCTGGGATCCATGTCTCTCCTGGCACCATGGAACCTCTTCCCCTTATTCTGTCACCCTGTATGGGAACAGAAGTGAAGGAAATTTTTGCAGAGGTGTGAGAGAGCCCCCAAAGTTTTATAACGGGCGCTCGTGACACAAATTGTTACAGAGGGGAAAAAGTCACCCCTGGGAAACTTATCTAAGAATATATTATGAGGTGGGCTATTTTGGGACTCAAATTACACAGGAGGGCCTGGGAAAATAGACGTGTGCAGGGATGAACACGGCTACAATTAATGTTAACTACAAGGTGTCACGGCTGTGCGAACAGCCTTGCTCAGCCTGCAGTGTGCGCGGCGGAGGGCAAGAGGAAGGTGAATTAGAGCCAAGTACCCAGGCAGCTCCTCCAGAGGAAAGGAGGGGACTTGCTGGGGGAGGCATGGGTTCTCAGAAGGCGACAGTCACCTTGAGCAAGGTGGACTCCCAAGTTGGAAATGCAATCACCCAAATCGGGGAAACTCCAGACCCAGAACCACAGGGACTAGCAGAGGATCAGGGACTTTCTGAAGTCATCGCCACCTCAAGGAGTGTCCCTGGACCTGGATTAAGCTAAATTACTAAATGTAATCTATAGAGCCTGTGCCTAAAAGAAACCAATTTCCTCACTGGTAAGACTTTTTAAAAGTCTCAATATAAATGCACAGTGTTTAGCCCTGTGAGTAGGGTGGAAGGCATGGAGGCCAGTCTATATGAATATGTATACCAGCATTTCCAATTTTCAGTCACTAAAGGGGACACTTCACCTCAGGAAGCCTCGGTTTAGCCTCAGTTTGCTCATTTGTAACAATTTACAAGTAAATCTCTTTTATAGTCTTTTTTTTTTTTGTACCAGGGATCAAACCCAGGGGCGTTCTACCTCTGAGCTACCTCCAACCTACACCCCCAGCTCAATTTTATATCTTATTTGGAAACAGGGTCTCACTAGGTTGCTGAGAGCCTTGCTAAGTTGCTGAGGCTGGCTTTGAACCTGCAATCCTCCTGTCTCAGCCTCCCAAGTACTGAGATTACAAGTGTGTGCCACCACAGCCGGCTTTATTTATTTATTATTTTTAATTTTAATTTTATTTATTTATTTACTTATTTGGTGCTGGAGATTGAACCCAGGGGCATTCTACCTCTAAACTATACCCTCAGCCCTATTTTATTTTTTATTTTGAAACAGGGTCTCCCTAAGTTGCAGAGGGCCTCACTAAGTTGCTGAGCCTGTCCTCAAATCTGCGATCCTCCTGTCTCAGCCTCCCAAGTACTGGGATTACAAGCATGTGCTACCACACCTGGCACATTTTTATTTTTATTATTATTTTTTAATTTTGAACCAGGGTCTCACTAAGTTACTAAGAGTCTCACTCAGTTGCTGAGGCTGATCTGGAACCTGCAATCCTCCTGTCTTGGCCTCCCAAGTACTGAGATTACAGGTGTGCCCCACCACATCCAGTTTTTGTAGTCTAATTTAACACATTTAGGGGGAGGACCAGGTCAAACTAGATTAATTGGGTTTTTTTTTTTTTGCGGTACTGGGGATGGAACCTAGGGGCATTCTACCTCCAAGCTACAACTCCAGCCCTATTTTTTATTCTTTATTTTGAAACAGGGTCTCACTAAGTTGCAGAGGCCTCACTAAGTAGCTGAGGCTGGCCGCGAACCCAGATCCTTCGGTCTCAGCCTCCCAAGTACTGGGATTACAAGCGTGCACCACCACGCCCAGCAAACTAGATTAATTGTACATTAAATGCCTCCATAGCCTGGACCTCTCTGTGAATACCCCCATGTCACTTATCACCTTGCCTCGTGAAGATAGTTGTTTTGTTTTGTTTTTCAGGGCTGGGGATGGAACCCAGGGTTTCACACGAGCTAGGCAAGCTCTCTACCACTGAGCCACACCCCCAGCCCTTTGCCGTCAGCATTTGACTTCCAGCTAAACGAAGGGAGCCGCCAGAGCAGCTAGCTATCATGTCTTGTTTATTCTCAGAGGCAAATATGTTAGCTAGTCCACATTAACCTCTCAGAAAAGTGGGCCAAGTAAGTAAGTCATTGGTGTGTAAAGGTGACTATCATAAAAAGACCACAGTGTGCTTATATTAGATCTAGGAAAGATATTTTCCAATGTGATCTGTTCCTAAAATATTCTACTCTTCTAACCTTCTATCCAATCCCAACCACGTCACATAACATTTGTGTCCCTGGAAAGCAAAAACCATGTTTAAATCACTCAAGTTCAACGTAAGCTCCAGGTGGACTGGGTTTTGCTCAGAGTTGTAGCCCTAGACCTAGAACGGGTCCTTGTACTTGGGCTCTATAAGGATTTGGTAAGTGGATGGATGGCTTCTAACCATTACAATGGTAGGTACTTGGCAAATGTTTGTTGAATGAATAAATTATTAAGCAAGTTGAATAGTTTCTCTTTCTATTTGCCACTTTCTAACATTCTCAGCTGAGGCAGTATAGCAAAGTAAGTAGATAGGCAGGCTCTGGAATCAGATGGTCTGGGTTTGAATTCTAGCTCTTCTATTTACTAGCTGGGTGACCTGGAGTGAGCTACTGAACCTCTCTGTGTTTCCATTTTCTCACCTGTAAAATGAGGATAACAAATTTTCTTCTTTTTTTTTTTTTTTGCAGTACCGGGGATTAAACCTAGGGGCATTCTACCTCCGGGCTACATCCCCAGCCCTATTTTTTATTCTTTATTTTGAAGCAGGGTCTCGCTAAGTTGTGGAGGGCCTCACTAAGTAGCTGAGGCTGGCCGCGAACCTGGATCCTCCAGTCTCAGCCTCCCAAGTACTGGGATTACAAGCGTCGGCTGGTTAACAAATTTTCTAATAGGATTACATAGCTCATTTAAAATCTACGTAAAATATTTAGCATAGTGTCTGGCACATAGTAATCGCTACTCTACTTTTTATGATCCCATCAGTCTCTTTACCTTCAGTGGCTCCCCTTTATCTAAAAAGAAGATCTAAAGTCAAGGTCTCCACAATTTGGTTCCAAGGTCTCTTTCCAATCCCATCCACCCCAAGCATTTGACTGTGTTTATTAAAAGAAC
Organism: Glis glis; assembly: GCA_004027185.1. NCBI lineage: Eukaryota > Metazoa > Chordata > Mammalia > Rodentia > Gliridae > Glis > Glis glis. Next base: position 14,538 of record PVJS01006308.1, read on the forward strand.
TTTCATCACACTCATATTATCCTCCTTTGCTTGTGTTATCCCTGACTGTCCCACTGCCCTGAGCGCTTCTGTGTCCCCAGAGCACAAGGTCTGGCATCTTGTAGCGCCTCGAGCCATTAGAAAACAAACTAAATGCTCTCCCATCTAAAGATAAAATTCGTCTATGGTACTTAAAAGTAGAGGATTATTAGGACTGAAGCCTTCTAATTCCCAAGAGTGGCAAAGGACGGGTGAGGGACAGGCACCTAGTGCTGCCCACCATCCCTAATCTTTGAGCTGACCCAGGATGCCAGAACTGACAATTGTCACAAAATTTGCAGATGTTTAAAAAAGCTAACCCTCATTTTCCCAGACTATCAAAGGAAGATCTAGAAATGCTAACCAACTTTTAACATCCCCCAGGATTAGTACCACCTTCTATGATTTCACAAGAAAAGGAGAAAGGTCAAAGGTGGCCACCATGTGGGAAAAGACCTCCCAGACACTGAGAACCCTGCAGCGCCTGCCCGCCTTCAGCTTCTCCTTTTACAGGAAACCTGGGCAAAGTACTTGCTGCTAAGCCTCAATTTCCTCGTTTGTAAAATAAAGGGGTTGGACTAGTTTCTAAAGCTCCTTCCAGCTCTAAGATGCTATGCTGTAAAATGAGACAAATGTGAACCTTTGGTTGCTATGATCTGAAAATATTTTGAATGTGGAAAATCAAACTGTACAGCAGCACATGAACAAAATAATATGTTAATGACTAAGAAAATTGTATTTAATCCAATGGAAAACAGCAGAGCTGCTGCTGCTGCTGCTGGTGTGTGTGTGTGTGTGTGTGTGTTTGTGTGCGCGCGCGCAGCTGTGCATGACTTCCTTCCTGGAGCTCACACATATATTTTGAATCACTAATATAGTAATCAGGTCTCTGGCAGCCTATCTTGCCCAAACACACACAAGAAACACACACACACACACCACTTCAAATTAAAATGGGATGGGGGGGGGAGAGGGATTCCACTTTTGTCGCTTACATCTTTTCTGTTTGGGTGGCTTTAAATAAAAATTTTTTAAAGAAATTTTTGTAGTGAAGGTTTTGGACTGACAGCCCTTGGAGGCCTCTGATCTCAGAACTGGGACACGTGGGCGGGAGCTAGGGATGTCATTAGCATTCTCTTTTCCCACACCAAGGGCTCCCTCCAAAGCCCTCCCAATCCCAATCCCGTCCCGCAGGGTGGGGGGAGCTGTTAGGCAGCTAGCTAGACCTTAGCAGATGGGGTCCGCTGGGATGGACCGGAAGTTTACCTGCAGAGCCTCGCTCACTTTGACCCCCTCCCCTGTGGAAAAGGGGGCGGAGAAACAACAGAGGGTCACTGAGGTGCGACAATCAAAGGGCAGTGGACCGCCCCAAATGTAATTCGTATAAAGGTGTCCAGAGGGAATATAAAACCTGACACGGGGAACGCGCCACACAACTTTACCATGCCCGGGAAGCAGGCCACAGACCCCATCTCTGAAACATAACACCTCGCCCCACGTCACGGTTGTTGATCCCAGAGAACGCCCAGTTCCAGGGCTTTCCTCTGGGACGTCACCCCTCCCCCTTCTTCATGACTTTTCTCATCTGGAGACTTCACATACATCTCTAAATAAACCTCCTGCATTCCCCATTTGTGCTGTTGGAATGTTTTCCAAGCAGATAAGCAAGGACTGAGGTTATGCGAAATCATTTAAAAATCCTCCACCATTCACCCCGGGACACCCTGACCCTCAATGCTAGAGGGTCAGATCCGACCCCCAGAGGCTCCCCGGCCAGAACACGTGCTCTGGGCCCAGCCTGCGTGGAAAGTGAGCGCGCACCTGATACGCATCTGGCGAGGGCGGCTGCAGGCAGGGTTAGGTGAGCGACCTTTCCCCACGGGTGGGCGCCGGGAGGCGGACGTGGGTCTAACTACCACTGCGCTCCAAGTTTCTTTCCACTCTGGGGGTCTGGACTGGGGCTGGGCCCGCAGGCCCGGGGCCGACGCGTCGGTAGGAAAGTCCCGCGGGCCCCGCGAGCCCCGCAGCGGTGGTGGGCGCGGCGGCCCCGCCCCGCCCGACGGCCGCGCCCACGCTGCGGCCCGCGGGGATTGGCCGGCGCGCGGCGGGGGGCGGGCCGAGGCCGACCTTGCGGCCAGGTGAGGCGCCCCGCCCTCGGCGGCTCCAGGTGCGGCGGTGGGGCCTTGGCGCCCAGGCAGGGGCCGGTGTAGGGCCGGGGCGGGCGGCCGCGGCGCCATGGCCGAGTCCCAGCTGAGCTGCCTGGACGAGGCGCACGTGAACGAGAGGGTGACCGAGGCGCAGGCCGCCTTCTACTACTGCGAGCGGCGGCGGGCCGCGCTGGAGGCGCTGCTGGGCGGCGGCGAGCAGGCCTACCGCGAGCGGGTCAAGAAGGAGCGGCTGCGGGACTTCCTCTCCAGCCAGGAGCGCCAGGCCCTCTGCAGCGCCTGGAGCCCCTACGAGGACGCTGCCGCCGCCGTCCGGGGCAAAAGCAAGTCCAAGGCCAAGGCCCTGGTGCAGGTCCCGGCGGAGGCCGGCGAGTCCCTGGCCTACTGGCCGGACCGCTCCGACACCGAGGTGCCTCCGCTGGATCTGGGCTGGACCGACAATGGCTTCTACCGCGGCGTGAGCCGCATCACCCTCTTCACCCACCCCCCCAAGGAGGAGAAGGCGCCGCACCTCAAGCAGGTGGTCAGGCAAATGATCCAGCAGGCCCAGAAGGTAGGCCCAACCCCGACCCCACACTGGCGGGACCCCACCCCAGCCTCTTGCACCAGGCCTCACCTCCGATGAGGACCCTGAGGCCGGCAGCCCTGAACACTCTCTGGAAAAATGGTCCCGCATCCACCCTCCCCTCGTGGGGCTGTGAGAAGGCCTCTAGAGGGGACAGATGTAAGCATGTTTGTCAAATCACAACGTGCTAGACAGTGTCCCAGGCGCTGCTTCTATTTCCCCGACCTAGGGCAGAGTGGGCTGTGAGCCCTGTGGTAAGATGGGCCTCTCAAAGGTCTTGGTCATAATCTCTGCTACCCAGGGATTTGCAAAATTTACCCCTGACCATTCTCATTGATCCTCAAAACAGCCCCCTGAAGTGGGTGGTGGTGCCCCCCACTCCAGCTCTGCTGCTCTTGGGAGGCCCCCCACCCAGACAAAGCTGAGCACCCTTGCGTTCACACTGCCTCCTGGGCCCAGGACTGGCGCTCACGCTACCTGGAATGGAGGGAGATGTTTTGATCACCTGCTATGGCCTAGCGCGTGCGTGCTAGGCATTTTGACAAGGCCCGTACTGGACTTGGCTGCTCAGGAAAAAGCTCTTACTCAGGTCATCTGCTCTGCTTGGACGTTGGAAGAAGAGGTCTCTAGGGTGGCTGGCTAGGACACTGGTGGGGCCAGTAGGTTGTAGAACAGGGGAAGACTTTAATCTTGCCTCTGTGCCTGGGTAGAGTTTCCAGGTGAAATGTAGAATCTTCCATTAAATTTGAAACCAAATAACTTACAACCTTTTAGTATCTGTTTATCACAAATACTGCATGCTACACACCAATAGCAAAAAGTTATTTGTTCTTTATCTGAAATCCACATTTAATGGGGCATCCTGTTTTTATTTGCTAACTCTAGCTCCCCTCCTCTGAGATTTGTTAGGGAATATCGGCAGCCTTTGGTGCCCAGTTCAGAATATACGATAGTAGAGGCTGGGTTCACCATTCTGCTTCAACTCCATGAGTGTGATTGGAGTCCAGTTTCCCCTGAAAACCGGGGGGCCTGAGGAAGGAACAGGAAGCTAGAAAGAGCAGTGGCCTGGCTCCTCTTCCTGGGAGGGGTGATCCAGGTAGTTGGCTAGATGGGCTGCAAGAGGAAGGATTAACTTTTCACTGTCCCTTTTTCTGCCCTCCCCCTCTAAGTAATTGTTCCTTGTCTGACTGAGCTTTCTTTGTATATTGCATTCTGCAGAAGAAAAAGGCAAGATTGAACACAGAGGAAGGGAAAGGGAAGTGGGTGGCTGCTGGGCGGCAGGCTGCAGCTGGTGTCAGCGGTCAAGTCTCATGATGTAACACCGACAAAGCCCCAATTAATTTAGCACTTGTGTGCTGGCCACTGTGCTAATGACTTAACAACATTTTCTCTTGCTTTTCACCACTGCTGGGTGAAACATGTATTTACCTTATTTTTAGAGAAATAGAAATCAGGATTCATAACAGTTTGGTTACTTGCCTAAAGTTACATAGCTAGTAAGTGGCCAAGCAAGGGTCCAAACACCAAAGCCCTTTCTCTTAACCTCTGCCCCACTGTCCAAAGTAATGATGCTGTGGAATGAAGCATGGAGTTTGCACCAAGCTAGACTGGCCACAATCTGGGGTGCAGGTTGTATATCCCTGTTGCAAGAAGGGAGAGACAAGGCCACTGAGGCTAGCAGTCCCATGCGGGATGTTGGGACTCTTGACCATAGTGGGGTTTTCTTAACTCTAAATATTTACCTACAGAAACTTTAACAGTTGTGAACCAATCCAACATGTTCAGATTTACCTAGCAGTTATTTCTGAGTGCCTCCTGTGTGCCAGGCACTAGCCATAAAGGAGATCCAAGCTGTTACCTTTGTCCTCCAAGAGTTTACTCAATTGCTGGGGCTCCACTGGAAGGAAAAGAAGTTTCGAGACTGGATGTGCATTCTGGGGAGGCTCCCTGAGGCTGGTGAGTTGGAGTTGGAAGGGGAGAGAGAAATAGACTGGGAGGGGCAGTCTCTTAGTAAAAGCTCCAGAGCAGGAGCAAGAGATTTTTTTGCTCAAAAAAAGCAAGCAGGTTTGATCCGCAGGAGAAAAGAGCTGTCATGGTGGGCTGAGGACTTTGTGAGGGTCCCACACAGGTGACCACCCCCTGGAAACAGCAGCTTCTGACCCTGTCTGTGCCTTCCCAACTCTCAGGCCCTCTGGGCCTCCACTGTTAATCACTATCCCTCATGTCTCTACAGCACCCTATTTCACAGGCAAGGAAACTGAGGCACAGAAAAGGAAAGGGGCTTGCCCAAAGGCCCCCTGATTATGTTTGGTTATAGAAAGACCCAGATTCCAGCTGGGCATGGCGGCACACCCCTGTAGTCCCAGGACTTGGGAGGCTGAGAAAGGAGAATCGCAGGTTCTAGGCCAGCCTCAGCAATTTAGCAAGGCTCTCAGAAACCTAGCAACCTAGCAAGACCCTGTTTCAAAACAGAAAACAAAATAGGGCTGGGGGTGTGGCTCAGAGGTAGAACGCCTCTGGGTTCAATCACCCGTACCACACACAAAAAAAGAGCAAGAGAGAGAGAGAGAGAGAGAGAGAGAGAAAGACCCACATCCCTAGCCTGTGCTCTAAAAGCCACACCTCCTAACCACTGCCCAGCCCCCACCCCAGCCTGTCCAAGTGGACAGCAACCTTCCAGGACCATTAAATTAGATCCTTCTCCCTGTTCACCCCAAGGGAGGGAGTTTCCTTTGTTTCCAGGAGAGTTGAGAGGCCTGAGGTTGGGTGGGGCGATGAGGTGGGTTCTGTGCAGAGACGCTGGTAGCCCTGGGGGGGGAGGCAGATGGACCTGCACATGTCCACCTGTGTGCCAGAAGGATTTGCTTTGATTTCTTTTAATCCTCAAATTAACCATATAAGGTGCTATCATTTTGCTCCCAAATGACAAACAGGAAGCTGAGGCTCCGAGAGAGCTGCCGGGACTTGTCCGCAGTCGCAGACCGGCCTCCCTACCTGGTCCTCGGAGATGTGGAGGAAGGAGCCCAATTAGGGGACACTTTGAAAATGGGACTGGGGATTGCACAGGAGGGTCAGGGGGTGGTGGGCGTGGAGGAAAGAGCCCAGCAGTTGTGGAGGTGGCGCCTGTGTGTGGGAGGAAGGCCTTTGAAACGAGCTGCTCTCAGCCCTCTCTGGCCAAGCTGAGTAACAGCATTCAAAGATTCAGCTGTAGCTAGGCGCGGTGGCGCGTGCTTGTAATCCCTGTACTTGGGAGGCTGAGACAGGAGGATGCAGGTTCGTGGCCAGCCTCAGCTACTTAGTGAGGCCCTCCGCAACTTCGTGAGACCCTGTTTCAAAATAAAGAATAAAAAATAGGGCTTGGGGTGTAGCTTGGAGGCCAAATGCCCCTGGGTTCAATCCCAGTACTGCAAAAAAAAAAAAAAAGATTCAGCTGTGTTTACTTGTGGGGTGGGTTTTTTTAAATTGTGGTTGTTGTTTCTTTTCTCCCCTGAGAGATCTACTTATTTCCATGTCACTGAATGATGTCCTTTGTCTGTTTAAACTACGGACAGAAAGGGTACCTTCAGGGGCCCAGAAATGAGCCCCTGGCCTCTGCATGCTAGCAAAGGAGGCCAGGGCGAGTTGCTGATGCTTGGGCAGCTCAGGTCCTTGGGACTGCCAGGGAGCGCTTTACAGCACTACCACTGCAGACTGGGAAACTCTTGGTTCTTATTTTCAAAACCAGAGTAAGAGGGACGAACAAATGCAACCCAGTGGGACTGGCAACTTGGAAGGACTGTGCCTCCACTTGGTCTTTGGGCAAAGGTTTGGAGGTCTACTTCATGCTAAGCATGCATTAGTAGGGAAAAAAAGGCATATAAAACACACCTCTGCTCTTAAGTAGCCTAATAACCTGCTAATCCATCATTACAATTTATGACAAATGCTTGAGAGGGTGTGGCCCGAGGAGCAGTAACTCAGCCCCTAAACCAGGTTAGGGAAGGCCTGTGGATGTGCAGGGCCTGTTTACCAGCATGTCTGAACACAGCAGGAAGGATGAGATGAAACTAAGCCACCCGGCCCATCCCTGTGCCTAGGTTCCCTTATGACCAGCGACATCCATTTTTGAGACTGCTGGGTGGATTTAGAGAAAATTGCCCCAAGCTTCAGCAACAGTGGAAAGCTTACCGGCCCTCACCTCAAAGATTGTCCGTTGACCCCTGCGTTCCTGGGTCCCGCTTCCAAAGCACCAGCTGAGTTTGCCACAGACTTCCCAATTCCCTTGGAACCTCAGGGTATCGTCTTCATTCCCCAGAGGAGCCCTCCGAGGTGCAGAAGGACAAAGTGCCCTCTGTAGGCCAGGGACAAGGAGATTACACAGCCTCCTCAGGTCCTTGGTCAGGATTACCAGTGGTCCCTATGAAGACTGTAAGCAGCAGGGCATGGTGGCACATGCTTGAAATCCCAGTACTTGGGAGGCTGAGACAGGAGGATCACAGATTAGAGGCCAGCCTCAGAAACTTAGTGAGGCCATCAGCAACTTAGCAAGACCCTTTTTCAAAATAAAAAATATAAAAAGGCTGAGGGTATAGTTCAGAGGTAGAATGCCCCTGAATTCAATCCCCAGTACTCAAAAAAAAAAAAAAATTGTAAGCATAGCCCAAGAGAGGGAGGCTGCTGGGTTAGGTAACTTATCAGCTGAGCTAGGCACTGATGTAGGTAGTAGAACAGGCCTGCCTGGTTGATGGGAAAGAGGCGGGTGGGTAACCAGGCTGACCCCACCTCTGCCTGGTGACAGGCTCATCCTTTCGCCTTCAAGGCTTGGCTGAGAGGCACCTCTTCCTCAGCATTTTATCAAATTTTCGAATCTAGAAGTTCCATACAGCTTGCGTTGGGAGAGCCCATTTTATCCTGCTGGATATGGAGCTTAGGCAGAGCAGAAACTCTTTTTTCTTCCTCTTGGTCACCTTGGCAGGGCTATGATGGTACCCTGTCACTGGTGGTCAGTGGCCCATTTAAAGAATTGAAATTGAGCTGGGTGTGGTGGCGCACACCTGTCATCCCAGCTAAGGCAGGGAGCTAAGGGAGGCCGAGGCAGGAGCAAGTTCAAGGCCAGCCTGGACAACTTAGCCAGCCCCTGTCTAAAAAAAAAAAAAAAAAAACAACAACAACAGAATAGAAAATCATTTCCTTTCGGCCACCAGTCCCTCTAGGGAAGAAAGTGTCTGGAGAGGTCCCTGCTGAATTGCCCATCCCCCAGGGGGCTCCTTTAGTTCCCATTGCAATAAGCTGCCTGGCAGCAGAGAGAAAGGTGCTCTAAATTAGGGGGTGCAGGGGGAGGGGGACCATAGGGGTTTGGAGGAAGTTAGCAGCCTTGCCTAGAGGTCTGGGCTGCTGATGAAAGGAAGTGGTAAACAGATGGCATACAGGTGCCCAGGGGGTATGGGAAAGTCTTGGAGTCACCAGTTCATGTCACCAAGAAACTCACTTTGCAGATGGCAGCCTTTGCCCTGAGTGGAGGCCCGCTGTCACCCTCTGAACCTCAATTGACACTTCCCTCATTCAGTTGCATTTGACAAATGCTACCAAGTACCTTCTCTACACCAGGTAGTGTGCTAGGCATTGACATACAGAGATGAAGCAGATACCCCCCAAAAGGACATTTACATATGTAATTTTTTAAAATCCTGTTGGTTTATGAGAGCTGAAGGTCAGGTAATATCCTCATTAGCACCTCACCACCTTGTTTGAGAGCTGGTCTCAATTCTTGCCCCAATTCTTGCCTCCTCCCTCCCTCCTCTCCCCACTCCGCCCCTTCATCACGGAGGGACAGCTGACTTCAGGAGCTTCTGAGTTGCCTCTTAGAAGCCGATTTCAATGCACAAAGCAAAAGGAGGTCTCTCGGGGCAGCCCAGGGACCTGCAGGCCCCATGTGCTGTCCCCTCTCCTAACTCTTCTGTCCTTCCACAAGTGACCATTCCACACAGGCTTATTTCAGAGGCACTAGGCAATTCCAGACTCCTTGTCCCATCAAGGCCAGCTCCAGCGAGTAAGCACCTCTCAGTCCTTCCAGGATTTCACCCCCGCCTGTCCAGGCGTCCCTGGCAATCCTGGGGCACTTTGCCTACAGGTTCTGCCTCTCTCTCTTTTATGCTCAAGCACTGATCCCGGGAGCTCGAATTCCTGAGCCATGGAGCCCCAGCTTCATGTCAAGGACAGAAGACAGGCCCTGGAGTTGAAAGGTCTTGATTTCTGGACACACCTGGCCACTCCATAGCTGTGTTCTTTTTGGGAAAATCATTTTCCACTCTAAATCTTCTGACCAATAAAATGGAGAAGACAATGTCTAGGTTTCTGGATGGTTTTAGAAAGGGAGAAACTGTGTATGTGAAAGCTGAGGATACAGTCCCTCCCTTTCTAAAACTACCCTATAAAGCATCCTATAAATGTTAATTGTCCTGGAAAATAACTGCTGCTTTCTCGGGGTGGAGGAGGGGGATGACAGCATGGCTGAATTTCCTCCCAGGAGACTGGGTTGCCCCACCCAGGAGGTTAGAGTTGGGAGAGTTCAGGCTGGAGGCCCTGGGCATTTGTGTTTCCTGTTTCCTTCTTAGAGCAGGACCTGCCTCCCCTCTCCTCTCCTTGGCCTTGATTTGGTGGCAGTTGGTGAGGACAGCTGTCTACCTGCCTCCAAGCTGCCTGCAGAAGCCTGTGGCTTCCGAATTCTCAGTCCAGAATCTTCTCTGGGATCCACCATGGGCAGAGAAGACAGGATGGAGCCAAGGTTCCTCTGTTCCTAAACTAGGGCTCCCCAGAGGGCCTAACTGGCTGCATGACTTGGCCAAACAGCTCCTGGGCAGTCTGGAACGACTCCCCCGCTTCTTTGGGAGAGGAGGCCCCAACCTGTGGCCTTGGGCTGTGTTTCCCTCTTTGGAGAAAAGGAAGGAGAGCCTGGCTCCTCTGAACTCTTACACTTTGGGCCCATGACACTTGAGGATGAGTGTTTCCCTGAAAGTTGGAACCCAGGAGGTTCTTCACTGCTTTGCTTGCACTGTAACTGAGCCAGGTCTGTTGGGCAGGGGTCTCAGGAGGCCAGGCCACTGCGGGGGAAGGAGTCCAGGGTGAGCGCCAGGAGCCCGGGAGGCCTCATTCTTGCTCTGGCTAACTTTTCCTTGCTCACCGGTGACCTCGAGCAAGTCATTTGACTTTGTTGGGCCTCCATTTCTGCATCTGTAAAATGGAGATTATTTTTGCTTGTTTATGGTCACAAGATTGTGCTGAGACTCTAATGTGATACTATGAGGAAGCACTTTGAAAAAGGTGAGTAATGTCTGCAGACAAAAGGGGTTTCTCTTAAGGAGTAACACTGTTGAGAGATGAGACAGGTGCCGTGCATGTTACTTCCTTTAATTAATCCAATCCTCAGCATCTTGCAAGGGAAGTAGTATTTCCCCGAGGCTCAGATAAAGCACAAGGTTCATTCCACCCAGGTCTAAGTTCAAAGCTGTGTCCTACTTTGAATGCAGGTTACCCTTGGGAATTGCCCTTGGAAGCCATCCCTTACCTCGAAAACTTCCAGAAACACTTAGAGTCTATTCATCACCAGTCAGGCCCTGGGAGGTTCGCAGACTGGTTCTGGAGACAGACAAGTTAGCTGCTCTGATCTGATCTGAGTAAGGGAGAGAAGAATTCATTCTGTCTGGCAATACTGGTGCCTGTGACACAGGGACACTGGGTGGAGGTAGATTCTAGAGACCTCTATTGTTCTCTTTGTGGCCACTTTCTGGCCCCCTGGGACTTGTGCCCCTTGGGGACAGGCTGTGACCTAGAAGGGATTCCCAGCCTGCGCCCCCCCCCCATGTTCTCACCCCCAGAGGATGCAGCTTCACCTGGGCTGGGGGCCAGCTCCTCCTCCCTGTTCTAACAGTGTACAAAGCAGAGCCTGTTCTGAGGCCAGCTTCCAATCGGAGCTGGGAGGGGGAAAGCAGGGCAGAGAATAAATGTGCACAGGGCTGCGTCCTGGCTGACCGCCTGCCCCTGCTCCTGGCATTGTCTGAGCCTTCCCCCAGGCTGAGTCACCATTGCCATCCCTGCCTCCCTAACCCCCCAGGTGCCACAGACAGCAGTCTAAGCTGGAGCCGCTACTTTCTCCAGTTTTCTTTTTCCTTCTCTGAAATGCATGGCGTCTGTGGATTTGCTAATGACCCCAGAATCTTAGCCCTGGAAGAGAGCCTATGGCTGTTCTAATGATTAGTCTGTCTGGCCCAGGTTTCTCATGATGTGCAGGCTCAACCCGGGCACAGCTTGTACTCAGGTCATCATTTGGTGGCGCCCCTCGCAGTATTGGCTGGCATGTGGGAGGCTCTGGATAAATGTTCTTTTTTTTTTTTTTTTAAGCAGTGAGTCAGGAGATGGTGGGGCAGAGGCAAGAACCAGGACTCTTTTCAGTGGCTCTTTGAGGGCAAATTGTGAGTGTCCTTAACTCTTCCTCCCAAGAGGGCTCCTGAACTTTCTGGTGATTCCCCACATTTGCACATTCACTGAACATATTTTACTGAGAACCCACTGTGTGCCAGGGTACCATAAATTTACAGATGAATAAAATGTGGACCTTGCTTTAAGTCTAGTGAGTGAGACAAGAAGAAAATAAATTTCAGTGCAGTGATGGTCCTGGTAGTAGAGTGTTGATAGCTATAATTTATTGAGCATTTAAGTGCCAGATGGCCAGCCCATTTATTTATTTATTTATTTGCTGCATTGGGGATCCAACCTAGGGCCTTGTGCATGCTGGGCAAGCACTCTACCACTGAACTATACCACCACCACCCCAGCCCTTTTAGAATATATTATTTTATTGAATTTTAATGACAATCAAGCAACTTTCCATTTTACAGATGAGGAAGCTGAGAGTCAGGGAAGGTAAGGCCACACAGCTGGTGGGCCGTGGAGCTGGATGGGACCGAGGCTGATGCCCGGGCTTGCACATATGTGGCTTCCTGGGAATTGACGGCTGAGTCAGCAAGTTGAAGAAGGGCAGGGCAGGCAGAGGGCGGGCCGTGTGCAAGGCATGAGGCCTGGGGCACTAGGACCCACATTAGCCCCATCACCCAAAAGCCTCTAGACTCAGCCGAGCAGGCCCCTCCCTGCACTTTCACCCCACTCTCTGGGAAGTCCTCCCAGGTAACCTCACCTGGCAATGGCTACAGGTTGCCCTCACTGTTTCCCAGAACCTCCCAGGCAAGCTGCCAACTCCGACTGTCCCGCCCTGATGGATCTGCCAGGAAACACCCCGCAAGTCCCACTTGAGGCCTCCTTGCTCTGCCGTGTGCTGCAGAGTGTGGCGCTAAGGCCGTAACCCAAACGCGCGGATGGTCCTACAACTCGTTTGTGTATCTTTGTTGGATTTTTTTTTAGCAGCTGATTTATCTTCCTAATTATGTTTGGCTTTAAGCTAATGTTAAAATGAGCTTGCATTAGATAATTTTCACTAATTAACACCAACTTAGTGTGGGGGAAGTCATCCCAGAAGCATGCCGTGAGGCAGGGAAAAGCTGGCCCAGGATCTTAAAAAGAATTGCTGTGCTAACTCCCTGGCGGGTCACGTACGGTTCTTCACGGCTGAATTAGTTGACCTTGCTTGCGTGGGTACATCTGTCCTCTTTCTCTGGAGAGCCAGCCTGGGTCTCTTTGGTATGTCCCTCTTCATTAGGCCTTGTGCCAGGGCACAGGTGTCAAGAGCGAGGGCCTCAGGGGTCAGATCAGTAGGAGGTGAGTCCATGGGTGCAGCAGGGAGACATGCCCTGCAGGGATGGGAGCAGAGCCCCACGCTGAGGCCGCGGGGTTCCGGCGAGGAAGCAGCCTGGCTGGGCAGAATTGGGCTGGAGCCGCTGCCAGTGCAGCCCAGGAGCCTGGTGTGTAATGATGTCTAATTAGTGAGCCTGAAACAATAGAACGTGGCTTCAGACAGCTGGGACGCCTCAGCCCACAAAGCACAAATGCCCTGCTGGTGGGTCGAGTGCAGCCTGGCTACCACACGGGGAACAGGACCCTATTGGGACCCTGGTGTTGGCTCTGCCTTCTTGGTGGGCCAGAGCTCAGGCCTGAACTGAGTCCTCAGCTCCCTGAAGGAAGCCCCACCGTGGAAGTGTTCTGCTTAACACGTCTCCTGCATGCTGCCTGGCTCTGTGCAGGAAGGAAAGACAGGTAGGTCTCTGTCATCCACAGGGGCAGATGGGGAGACACCCCCATGTGCTCAACAGATGTGAATCCTGGAGAGGGCACATACTGCACTGGGGACAGAGACAATTCTGGGACAGCCTTGGGAAGAGTGAAACAAGGACATCCATGGCAATAGAGCACTCCAGTCATCACAGGGACGGGGTAGTGACAGCGGGAGGTGAGGCACAAGGGCCCAGGTGTGTTTGGAGTAATCTCTGTGTTGTGAGCTTATGTCAGGAAGGGAGTAGAGGAATATGTCTCTGGGTCAGAAGAACATGGAAGATCTTTAGCCAGGCTGAGCCTTCAACTTGTTTCTGCAGGCAGCTGGGGGCTGCGGGCTTTGGGGCAGGGAAGTGACACACTGCAGGTTGTGTAATGGGATTCATCTGCTGCAAAGGAGAGCCATCAGTTCAGCATTCGCTGGGGTCCATCACACCCATGCTGAGACCCCCTACGTGCCAGACACCATCAGGGAGAAAGGACAGGGCTCGGCCGGGGACAGGCGCCGCACAAGATTCTCCATAGGCACCTTGGCATTTCTTCTCATCCTCAGGAGAACCACAGGGCAACCTCATTTTACAGGTGGAGTTCAGAGAGGGTAGGTAACCTGCCCAAGGTCTCACGGCCAGTGTGGGAACTCTGATTCCATAGTCTGTTCTTTCCCAGCTGCCATATGCTTTTGGACTGAGGAGATTTGAAGAATCCAGAGCTCCGGGGTAGAAAGAAGCTAAGGAAGCTGGGGAGGGGCAGATGGGGTTTTGTGGGGTCCTCCCGGGGCTGTGCAGACCTCCTCTCCTGGGCTCTCCCCTCTTAACTCAGGGCACAGGGACGGGAAGCTTAAGGTAAAGCTGTTGTAAACAGTGCTGATGATTCGGATGGAGCCTGTGGCAGCCTTGATGACAAAGGTCTTTGCCAGGTGCCCAGAGTGCCTCCCCTCCCAGGCGAATCGTTTGCACACTCTGGCAGCCGTTTGCTTAGCAGCACCGCAGCATGCAGTGTAGACGCCCAGCGAGCCTTGTTCAGCAAACAGTGGCTGGTGCAGACTCTTCCTTAATTGAGCTGCCCTTCCCCGCAATTAGTTCACATCTTGACCTTTCTGGAAGTACAGTGTTGCCTGGGCTTTAATCACTACTCTGAGCTGGGCCTGCTGGGCATGTATTGAGCAAAGAAACAACATCCCCACCTGGATGTCGGCCTGGGGCCAGGCAGCAGGCTCCCCAGAGCTCACAGCCCCACACTGTTGCCTCCTCCCCACCTCTGGCTCCCTCCTGGGCAGCGAGAGCGCCTGGGTTCTGGATTCTGCCTCCAAGAAGAGAAGTGGGTATCTGCATCTACCCATCGCTCACGACAGCCAGCACGGTGCTCCTGCCCCACCTGTATTATCTCATTTAAAACTCAGAGTAGCCCCGTGAAGCCCCTCCCCATTGAAAAACAAGGGAACCAAGGTAAATGACTCACCCGAAGCCACACAGCCAGGAAGACTCTCTGCTTCCCGGCTGTATATTCTCTTCCAAACACCAGCCTTCACTCAAAGAGCGACGTGTGCACTACCTGCGTTCACATCACCTGGTGGGGGCTGGAGCATGGGGATGTTTAAGGTGCATTCTCCTGGGCCTGCTGAATCAGAATCTTTGAATTTTGAATAGGCCCACCCCCACATCCCCTCACCTGGCTCTCAGGTGATTGTTTTTTTGTGTGTGTGTGGTACTGGGGATTGAATCCAGGGGCATTCTACCTCCAAGCCACACTTCCAGCCCTTTTGATTTTTTATTTTGAAATAGATATTTCAAATATTTTTTTTTTGCGGTACCGGGGATTGAACCCAGGGGCGTTCTACCTCCGCGCTACACCCCCAGCCCTATTTTTTATACTTTATTTTGAAACCGGGTCTCACGAAGTTGCGGAGGGCCTCACTAAGTAGAGAGAGAGAGAGAGAGAGAGAGAGAGCGCTGAGGCTGGCCACGAACCAGATCCTCCGGTCTCCGCCTCCCAAAGTACTGGCATTACAAGCGTGCGCCACCACGCCCAGCTGAACTCAAATATTTTGAAATTACAAACACTAAGTTGTAGAGGGCCTCACTAAGTTGCCGAGACTGGCCTTGAACTTGTGATCCTCCTGTCTCAACCTCCCAAGTACTGGGATTGCAGGTATACACCCACAGCACCCACCCAGCTCCCAAGTGATTCTTTATGCACCGAAGTCTGACAACCCCAACCACAGCCCTGCAGACCTTCACCCCTCTCTTGGGGAATGTTGGAGGAGACCCCACAGAGACGTCTAAGCCAAGGCCCAACCCTCCAGAGCAGGAAGGGAAGGGCTGTCCTCTGGTCCCAGGCAAACTAAGTTTCCTAGGCAACCTCACAGGCCATCATTCTGGGCGGTAGCAGCTTGTTGGACCTGTTTGCTCAGCTGCTGGCTCTCTACCCTGAGGGAGCTTAGGGCTTGGGGTGTGGGAAGTTAGCCTGGTAGCATGTTTAATAACCCCTCATAACTGTGTAGCCTTTTCCTGGGATTTCATGAACATGATCTTATCCAAAACCCCCAATAGCCTTGGAGGTAGGGAGGGCAGTCATGGGAGGCAGAAAGTTGGGCTCCAGGCCCACATGGGTGGGAACGTGTCCCCAGCTCCTTTCCTTTCTTCCCCCAGAAGTGACTGTCACCCACATGCCCCTGAGGTTAGCAGGCCCTGACCATGGCTTGGCCCATGGCCTATTGCTTTTTCACCCCATGGAGTTGGGGATCTTACAGGCATCTGCAGCCACTGCTGCCCCAGAGCCTTGAGCTCCACATCAGCAGAGCCAGAGGAGCAAGAGAGGGGAGGATATTGCCTATTTCTACCCACCTGTCTACATTTGCATCCTAGTTTTGTGCACCCAGAGGTGGCCTGGGGTCCCAGCCAGAGTATATCTGTCCCTAGAGCTTATTATGCCCACGTCATCTGGGGCTGACAGCTTGATAGTACAGAAAAGCCCAGACTGAGATCAGAAGCCCGCCCGGCTTTAGTCCCTGCTCTCCCAAGCCCCAGCTGGATAACTTTAACCTTGGAACTGAGCGAATTGCTGTCTGAGTTTCTTGCTAGCCTTGAGATTCTTCGAGTCTGGAATGTCTTCGAGCATAGGGGTCAAGTGTGGTGGTGGCCTGCATGCAGGCACGGCCAGGTGGCTTTGTGGGTTGACATGCAGCCGTGCTCCATGCCTCGGCCTTGTGCTCGTCACAGGGAGGAGGACGCCTTTTTGTAGTTTTACGAAGGCACTTGATGTGCATGCTGGTGGGGGCCTGGCCACCTGGCCTGGCTTCCTCTGCGTGGGACTTCTCCCCTTTGGTTAAGTACTATTCTCAGTCGGGGATGGCTGCTCCTTCAAGATCTTCAGTGGACAGTCAAGGCAGAGCGACCAGACTGATCTGTCGCTGAGGCAACAGTCCCACTCTCAGGGCCCTTAAGGAAGAACTGCAGCTCTGTCTTCCAGAAAAACAACGTAGCCAGTAGTCTTGCCAGCACCCTTCTTCTCCCCTTCCTCACGATGCCTGTCATTCATGAAATAAAGGAGAGAACTGCAGAGCTGTACCCACACCCAACAAATAAAACAATAGACATGAAACTCCCTCCATTCAGCTGTTCCTTCCACAAACATGCAGAAGTGACCCTGTTGAGCTCTGTGCTGAGGGTGGAGATTCTGAAAGGAAGCAGCTGGTACCTGCCATGCAGGAGCCCACAGCCTGGTACAGGACAGAGACGTTGGGCAGACATTGCAATACAAGTGTCCAGGGCTCTGTCATTCGCCTGGAATACCTATGGGCAAGAAGCACAGACTGGTTAAGGTTACTGGGGAAAGAGGTTCAGGAAATTCTTGGCCGAGTCCTGAAAGCTGCCTAGATGTTTTATCAGGATATAGAAGGCGCAGGAATGAAGGACTTGAAATTCCTGATGTACGAGGTTAGGGGACACGGTTTGCACCCCAGGAGACATTTATTCATGTCTAGAGACATTTGGGGTTGTCATGCCTGGTTGGGGGTGCAACATTGATGGTATCTAGTGGGTAGAGGCCACGGGTGCTGCTAAATATCCTGACATGCACAGGACAACGTCTCACAACAAAGGATTATCCAGCCCCGAAAGGTCAGTAGAGCTGCAGCGGAGAAGCCCTGCGTTCAGGTAACTGTAGGTCGTTCTGAGAGACCAGAGCAAGGGGCAGAGGTGAGATTTGGCCCAGGGTGAAACTGGAGAGGAAGAAAGGGGCCAATCATAAGGCCCCTAAGGTGCTAATTCTCAGGGTTCAGAGACCCTTGAGGGTTCATTAGTCTTGTTTTAGGGGATTACTGCTGTGGAATGAATCAGAAGGCACAGGCGGAGTAGGAGAGAGCAGCCAGGAAGCTATTCCGGAAGTTCAGCAAGCAATGGGGAGATCTGAGCTAGGGCCTCAGTGCCCATGAGAACAGCGAGGAGTAGACCCAGCCAGAGAAGGTCACTGAGGGGGCAGGATCTGCCAGACTTGGTGGCCAGTGGGATTCGGTGAGTAGGGAGAAGGAGGAAGCTTTCGGTGTGATGGGGAGGATGTTGATTTTGGAAGTGCCTGCAGGGCAGGCTGTGGGACACTTCCCAGCAGCTGTCAGCTCTGTGGGTGTGGACAGCTGACAGAGCCTCCCAGAGTCTGGGTCATCCTAACACACCGGAGCTGCAGGGCAAGGTGGGGCCCTTTGTCATTTTTGTTTTCTAATGGCAATTAAGGAGTCCAGAAAGAGAATCTGAAAAGCCGGCAGTGTAATTAAAGTTGAATGGCAGGCAGAGGGGCATTCTGGGGCTCCCTACCAACCCCTTCCCACTCCCCCGCCCCTGCCGCCCAGGCAGGATATCAAAAGAGCCGAGCTAACGAAACACCCCGTGAGAAGTCCTACGGCATCAGAGCCTCCTTGCCAGCGTGCCTGCGACAGCTTCTAAAAACGACTGCCAGCTCGAATTAACCTCTCTCACAGCGCTGCACATCAGTCGGTAACCAGGCGCGGGATGCTAGGGTGAGGAGCCAGGCAGGGGGATGATTTTCCTCCTGATGAAACCTGCTTCCCCAAGTTCTGAGCCCATGACATCCTTTTTTAAAAAAACTCAATTTTCCGTCTACGCCGGGAGCCTTGAAGTTAGTCTTGCCGTGGAGAGTCACGTGCGCACGTTCAACACCGGGAGGAGGGAATAGGGAGCAGGTTTTCCTGGGCCTGATGCTCAGGAGCTGAATGTCAGCCGGGACCCTCAGAGACCAAAGTGGAGGGTAATTATCACCTCTCCACAACTAGATTGCAGGAGTCAGAAAGCAATTGATTTTTTTTTTCCTACTATAGATATTTCATTGTTTAATTGGCAGTGACACGGATGGCTGGCTCTCACCAGAGTGCTCAGACCGAGCCTCCTGCAAGCCAACCCTGGGGGCTGCCACCTCGCACATCCTTAGGCAGGCGGGGGCCCAGGAAGCTGGCTTTCCTGCTTACTTTATCAATGGCAAAACAAAAGTCAGGGTGGGCATGCAAGAAGCTCATCTGGGAGCCAGTCAGGCAGTCGTTGGTGGCATGAGTCAGCTTTCAGCTGGACATTGAGGAAGGTTTGGAAATGAGAGGACAGCCGACTCTGGCCTCAGACAGCACTTGGGAGATAAGATAGGATGATGTGGGCAGTGCCAGTGCTCTGGGACCTGGGTTTCTAATGGAATGAAAGGGAATTCTGCAGCACCGAGCTAAAGCCCTCTGTGATCCAGCCCAACCCTCTGGGACCCACCCCAGACCTGCCTTAAACAGCACCAGCCCACCTGGAGGCCTTTTACATGGGGTTTGATTGATTGGTGGGCTTTTCGGGACCCCAACTGCAAAGAGCTGATCGTGTATTCATGATACACTGCCATCAGCAGTCCCTGGAAGGCCTCTCTCTTATTTTCCCTTTGTCCTTCCCTTCCATTCCTTTTTCCTTCTGTAGGCAGCAACCCTGGTGTGTTCAGTATATGTCCTTGGGTGTGTTTGTATCCTTGAAAAGGATGCAGTATTATTCTAGTAGTGAAAATCTGTTTTACATAAATAGTATTAGGCCATAGATCTCATTCTCTAACATTTTCAATTGAACTATCCATTTAAAAAAAAAAGAACTATCTGAGTTACTGCAATGGAGCTAATTCATTGCTTCTGTCTGCTATAAAACACCCTATTAGCCAGGTGTGGTGGCGCACAGTTTGTAATCCCAGTACTTGGGAGGCTGAAACTGGAGGATCCTGGTTCACCAGCAGCCTCAACTACTTAGTGAGACCTTGTTTCAAAATAAAGAATAAAAAATAGGGCTGGGGGTGTAGCCCGGATGTAGAATGCCCCTGGGTTCAATCCCCAGTACTGCAAAAAAGAAGGGGGGGGGCTGAGGGTGTAGCTCGGAGGTAGAATGCCCCTGGGTTCAATCCCCAGTACCACAAAAAATAAATAAATAAAACACCCTATTACATTCCTCACATTTTCCTTCCCCATCTTCTAGAGGAGAACATCTAAATTGTAGTCTACTCCTTGCTGTCCTAAAGAAAGCTATAGTGAGTGTCTTGGTTCCTACCTCCTCATACACCTATGCCAAGATCCAGGAGGTTCCCTGGGGTGCATGGCCAAGGGTGGTTTCCTGGCTTATAGCTATGCACAAATGTAAATCTGATATGTTCTGTGTGTTGCTCCAGGCAACAATGACCTCTTCCACCTGCAATGAGTGATGGTTCCCCTTTCCCTACAACCAACATTCAGGATTACCCAACTTCCTGATTTTTAGTTAATCTCATTGTTGTAAAGTGGTCTCTCTCTCTCTCTCTCTCTCTCTCTCTCTCTCTCTCATTAATGAGTTTTAATTTGAGTTTTCTGACTACTAGCAAGATCTGCTCTTTATATACTTATTAGCCACTCAGGTATGTCCTCCTGGGAAATCACCTATTCCTATCCTTTGCCCATTTTTCTAATTAGTTTCTTGTCTTTCTCTTGCTGGCTTATGAAATTCCATGTATATTACTAATTCCTTTTGGTTGTATACAGTGTACTTCCATCACCCATCAGTTACTTCTGTCTATTGCATCTTTATTTGTACAGAAAATCCCTAATTTTTCAAATGCATCTATTTAATTTTACTTTATTTGCCTTATGGTTTGTGCTTTTGTAACCTTAAGAAATTCTTTCTTATCCTGTATTAGGAAGATACTTTCCTACATTTCATCAATTCTCTTATTAGTTTTATCATTAATGCTTAGGTATATAGGCTAACTGAAATTCACCTTTATATATGGTGTGAGGAACAGATCCACCTTTATTTCTTCTTTGTAAAGTAAGCCAATATTCCCAGTGGCATCTATTAAATTGCATCCTTTCTCCACTGTGTTGTGATTCTACCCCATCCTGCATAAAGTTTTATGAATGCGTGTAGGTAGATATTGATATTTGTACATGTGCGTGCACACGTATGCATGTGTGCATACGTTTCTGGTCTCATCACTTTGTTCCTTTGGTTTTTGTCAGTTCCTACCTTAGTACTACAATTTTCATTGTGATGACTCTATAGAATTTCTTGCTCTTGATAGGATAAATGTCCCCTTTTAACTTTTCTTTATCAAAATTGACGTAGCTATTTGTGGGTCTTTATTCTTCCTCATTTCTTAGATGTATTTGGATTCCTCAAAAACATTTCTTGACTTTTATTGGAATTATATCAAGTTTTATTAATATGGAGAGAATTTTATATGTTTGATAGAAATGTTAAATTATATTATGTTTGTAATTTGTCTCTTCATTTAGTCACCTATTTTTAAGTGTCCTTTAATAGGGTTTTCAAAATTTCTTCCTAAAGGTAATAATTCCTAGATACTATGTGCTTAAATTGCAGTTGTGAATTATTTTATTTTAATTAGTGTTGGAGTAGAAGAAGGCTATTGATTTTGGGAAGTTTTTCCCATGTCTGACAGTCTTACTGAGTTCTCTTTTTAATTCTAATGAGTTTTCTTTTCATTCTATTTGGTTTTCTACAAAAATGATATGATCTCAAAATATTGATAGTTTTGTCTCTTCTAATCCTTATATCTCCTATTTCTTTTTCTTGTTTTATTGCATTGATGAGGACCTCTAATACTATGTTGGACAATAAGATAGAGTATTCTTGGCTTGCCCAAGACTTGAACGGAGTACAGCTTAGGTTTCTCTGTTAAGTAATATGTTTTATGTAGAGTTTTGGTAAATAACCTCACCAAGTTAAGAACCCTTTCGAACTTAGCTTTCTTTTTTTATTTTTTGTGGTACTGGGGATTGAATCCAGGGGCATTCTACCTCCGAGCTACACCCCCAGCCCTATTTTGTATTCTTTATTTTGAAACAGGGCCTCACTAAGTTGTAGAGGGCCTCACTAAGTAGCTGAGGCCAGCCGCGAACCTGCGATCCTCCTATCTCAGCCTCCCAAGTACTGGGATTACAAGCATGCGCTGCCATGCCTGGCTCAAACTTAGCTTTCTGAGAATTTTATTTTATTTTGTTTTATTTATTTTATGTGTACTGCTGGGAATCAAACCCAGAGCCTCACACATGCTGGGCAAGTGCTGTACCTCTGAGCTATATCCCCAGCCTTTTTGGAAAATTTCAGTCACAACTAGGAATCTAGCTTTATCAGGTACTTAAAAAAAAACTATTAAGAAAATATGATTTCCTCCTCTTGATTCCATGTTATAAATCAAAATGATATATCTTCTGGGGTTGAATCACCCTTACATTCTGGGATAAACCCTCCTTGATTGTGGCATGTTATGTTTAATTCTTTTCTTAATGCATTCTCCACATCACTTGCATTTTCAAATTTATTATAATTAGTATTCTTTTTACAATGTTTACTATTTCTTAAATCTCTGTTGTAGTTATCCCTTCTTTTTTATTCAATATTTTATTTGCATCTACTCTCTTTTTGTCACTCTTGCTAGATGTTTGTCTATTTTGCTTAGTCTGTTGTTGTTTTGGTGGTGCTGGGTGTTGTTTGGTGGTATTCTATAGAACACGGGGCCTTTCACATACTAAGCATGTGCTCACCCACTGGGCTACACCCAGCCCCTTGTTTAGTCTTGAAAGCAAGTTTTTTGTTTTGTTTTGGTTTGGGTGGTACTGGGGATTGAACCCAGGGGCGATCTGCCTCTGACCTACACCTCCAGCCTTTTTTGTTGTTGTTGTTCCTTTGTGGTGCTAGGGATTGAACCCAGAGGCTTTCTACCTCTGAACTACACTCCCAGTCCTATTTTATTTTTTTATTTTGAAACAGAGTCTCAATAAGTTGCTGAGGGCCTCACTAAGTTGCTGAAGCTGATATTGAACCTGTCTCAGCCTCCCAAGTACTGGTATTACAGGCATGCGCCACCATGCTGGGCCTATTTTTTATATTTATTTTTATTTTTATTTTTTATTTTTTGTGCGGTACCAGGGATTGAACCCAGGGGCATTCTACCTCCGCGCTACACCCCCGGTCCTATTTTTTATACTTTATTTTGAAACCGGGTCTCACGAAGTTGCTGAGGGCCTCACTAAGTAGAGAGAGAGAGAGAGACAGAGACAGAGACAGAGAGCTGAGGCTGGCCGCGAACCTGGATCCTCCAGTCTCCGCCTCCTAAAGTACTGGGATTACAAGTGTGCGCCACCACGCCTGGCAGTCTATTTTTTATTTTGAAATAGGTTTTTTTTGTGTGTGGGTAGTACTGGGGATGGAACCCAGGGATGATCTACCTCTAAGCTACACCACCAGTCCTTTTTATTTTTTGCTTTGAAACAGGGTCTCACTAGGTTGCTGAGAGTCTCACTAAGTTGCTGAGGCTGGTTTCGAATCTGTGATCCTCTTGTCTCAGCCTCCCAAGTACTGGGATTATAGGCATGCACCATCACGCCTGGCTTGTTTTTTATTTTGAAACAGGGTTTCTCTAAATTACTGCATGCTGGTCTTGAATCTGTAATCTTCCTGTTTCGGCCTCCCAGGTGATAGGATTACAGGTGTGCGCTACCATGCTCAAGCTTCAAAACAAGTTTTTGAGTTGATGTTTCTAAAATACCTTGAAGCAGTCCTATCTCTGTGAAGCAGTGAAATGAAGACTCTCGGGTCAGATGGACCTGAGTTTCTTGCTCTGCCACGTGCTGTATGACCTTAGGCACATTACTGTCCCTCTGTGTTTACTTCCTCGATTGTAAAAAAATGAGAAAACAATCCTTCCTTGTAGAGTAGTTGTGAGAATCAAATTAGAAAATGTACTTAAAGTGCACGAGTACTTGGGAACTCATAAGTACTTTAGTGTAAGGTGTACTGAAAGTATTTAGTACATGTTAATTCCCATCCTCAGTGCCTGCATTACTCAGGGTTCTCCAGAGAAACAGAACCAACAGTGTGTGTGTGTGAGAGAGAGAAAAATTGCTTTTAAGGAATTGGCTCATGGGATTGTAGGAATGCAAATCCAGAATCTCAGGGTAGGCTGGCAGGCTGGAGGCCCCGCGAAGAGTTGCAATTGGAGTCCAACGGCTGTCTGCTCGTGGAATTCCTTCTTGCTCAGGGGAATTTGGTCTTTGTTCTTTGAAGGCCTTCAACTGATTGGAAGAAGCCCACCCACACTATGGAGAGGAATCTCCTTTACTTGAAGCCTACTGTCTTACTGTTAATCTCATCTAAATCACACCTTCATAGAAACATCCAGAATAACATTTTGCCAAATGCTAGAGACTGTGGCCCAGCCAAGTATGGTGGCATACTTGGTAGACTGAGACAAGAGGATCCCAGGTTCGAGATCAGCATCAGCAACTTAGCGAGGCCCTCAGCAACTTAGTGAGACCCTGCTTCAAAATAAAATTAAAATAGGGCTAGGGGTGTAGTTCAGAGGTGGAATTCCCCTGGGTTCAATTCCCAGTACTACAAAAAGTAAAAATAAAAATAAATTAACCATCACAGTGCCTGGTGGATGCTGTGCCTTATGCCTGAGATGCCCACCTTGAAGGCCCCTGCTAGGCCACGTGGCACCTGTGTGCAGATCAGAAAAAGGTGTCCCTTCCTCAGACAGGCACAGTCCCACTGGCTGCCCGAGCTAGAGCCCGTGTGCACAGGGCTACTCACACATGGTGGCCCAGCCAACCCCTCTCAGTTTTCTTCCCTGCTCCTTCTCATGGCGCCCAAAGGTGTCCCATTCTTCCTAGTGAGGTTTTTCTTGTTCTTTCCCAGCTAGAAGTAATCTCTCTCCATCTTCCTTCCCTCATCACGTCACAGGTGCAGCTCTTAAGGCATTCTTCCCCTTTACCTTGTGCCTTGGTTCTGTTGGACAACTGTCTTATCATCTACCCGGACTCACCCCTTGAAGTTAGTGATTGTGGCTTATCTGTCTTTAGAGCCTAACTCTGCCTGCAGGGCTCGGTAATCCTGCACACGTGTGTTAATGGTTGACTGGCTAATGCAAGGGCTATGGAGAGCCAGAGTGAGACACAGGGGCGCAGGGAGATGCTGGAGGCAGGGGTAATTGCAGAGCCTGCGTGTGGAGGTGATGGTGATGCTGACGGTGCTGGTGCCAGTGATGAAACCTTACTGAGATTACCATGTGCCAGGCACCGTGCTAAGTACTTTCATGGTTTATCTAAGTTCTTGAGGCAACCCTTCAAATTAGGTGCTATTATTAGCTCCATTTTCCTGCCAAGGAGACTGGGGCAATGATGAGCCAGGCCTGTCTGCAAAGGCTGCGCTTTCCCTTACGACGGCAAATGGCCTTCCTCGACTGTACCCCAGCACTGTTTATTGAGGACTTACTACATAGCAGACATCCTGTTTGATGCTTTACAGGTGTTATTTCTAATCCTCACGGCAAATGGGTAAAGTACAGGGTGCCCCATCTTTTCAGATGAAGAAACAGAGGCTTATTGAGGTCACGTGTCTTATCTAAGGTTACATAAATACAAAGTGATCAATCCAAGTTTAAAACCAGCTCTCTCTGACCCCCAAGACTGGCCCTTTCCTCTGCATCATGTGCACAATATTTGGGGCCAACTAGAAAACCCTCGCAGCTGGAGCTGAGAGTAGTTTGTGCAGGAAAGTGGAAGCAGCTGAGGTTAGAAAGGCTGCAAAAGGCCTCTGGGGACTGACTTTCGCAAGGGAAGGGTCCTGAGCAGTGACCTTGCTCTGGGGACGGGGTGGGAAGGGCTGGACACCAGATGCCAGGGACATCTGAACCAACTGGAGCTCTGCCAGATCTGTGCTTGGGGAAGTGCAGGGCTTTTCACAGCTGCAGGGAGATCAGGGCGCCCAGGCCTGCTGAGAAAGTGATGTTCAGGCAGATCTGTGGCTGATGGAAGCCAGCCCATCCCTTGCACCTCGGTGACGGCCTCTCCTCGCGCCTGCTTGTTTCCCTGGGACAGCAGAAGCAACTGTTCTCAGCCTCCTGGCTCTACCCTGATGAGGCTTCTAAAGATCTGCTGGGAATCCTCAGGGTTGGGGGATTTGTCCAGGATGAAGTATGAGCAGCAGGTCCTGCACCCTTGGGTCCTTCTCCTGGGCTCAGATGTGGTCAGAGATGGTGGGGACCTGGAACATCCAGGAGCGGTGCAGGTAGATTTTTGACCCGTGGCCACTAGTTGCCCAGAGCAAGCTGGTCCTCTCTGGGCAGTGTGTCTCCAAAGGCACGTAGTTGCAGCATGCCTCACCCCTCCCTGGCCAGGTCATTGCTGTGGTCATGGACCTCTTCACTGATGGTGACATTTTCCAAGACATCGTGGATGCTGCCTCTAAGCGCCGGGTCCCAGTGTACATCATCCTGGACGAGGCAGGAGTGAAGGCTTTCCTGGAGATGTGCCAGGGCCTGGAGCTTGCTGACTTCCGCATTCGGGTAAGTTGCACCACAGGGGTGGGGGGTGGGCAGAAGGTGAGACAGAGACTCCCCCTGCCCCTTCCTCTGGCTCCTCCTTCTGCCTCCCCTCCCACCCCCGTTCAGGGGTCAGGTGAAGTTCAAGATCTCAACCCTTTTCCGTCTATCTAAAGCCTTGCCTCATGAACTGATAACTGCGAAATCACACACCCAGCTCATTTTACCCCAAGGCTGCTGCGGCTGAAGGGGGGCGATCGGCCTGCAGAACCACTGGTTTCACTGTCTGGTTCAGTGTTGGGGCTGTGGTCCTCTTCCAGGGAACTTTGGGAACAGGCAGGAAACCCCTTGGGCTTGTCTATGCTCAAAGCGAGATTTGGTGACTTCTTCCTGCTCTCCAAATGGGGTTCTATATGTAAGTCGGAAGGAAGCAGAGAATCTGGCGAAGACAGGAATCAGAAGACAGGAATCAGCAGGCAGGGCCATGGCCAAGGGGGTTCTGCCTCTGCCCGAGCAGAGCCTCGTAGCCCTCCCCAAACAGGGCGACGCTGCCTTTCCCTCTTCTCAACAGAACATCCGCGTCCGCTCTGTGACAGGCGTCGGCTTCTACATGCCCATGGGGAAGATCAAGGGGACCCTGTCATCAAGGTTCCTGATGGTGGATGGTGACAAAGTAGCCACTGGGTCCTACAGGTGAGTTGGGCCAGGTCAGAGGAGGGCCCAGGAGGCCTTTGTTCCAGGTAACTGTTCTGGAAGGTGCTAGACTGGAACCTCCACAGTCATGGGTTTTAAGAGGTATCGTCGGCCCCAGTAGCTAACAGCCTTCTACCCAGTCCCTTCCCCCAAACTTTCTAGTTGACGGAATAATCCAGAAAGAAGGTCAACTCTTACTAGGCATTAAACACTGCCTGTTTTTCATGGTCCACAGCAACTGGTTGCATTTGGAAACTAGTCATTCGGTGGGACAAGTAAAAAGTAGAATGGACGGGATCTAGGAAAGTAATGTGAGGGTGTGGCGTGGAAGGATGTCTCCAGAACTTTAATATAAACATAACTTTCCAGGAACATGAGTGACTGCATGTGTGCAGCCTCTGTCCTCAGAGTCAATTAAAATCTAGGTGAGGAGAAGAGACCTGAGCACATGAAACAATGAATAAATGTCTCAGTCCTCTTTTGAGGTTAAAGTGTGGGGTTTTTGCAGACACTAAATGCTCTAAAAATTCAAAGAACTGATAAGGAATGGAGCAATATTAACCACAGTGGCAGCTCAAGTATTACTTATTAAATATGTGTTTGTACCAGGCACTGAGCTAAATGTTTTATAAAAGGTTATTTCAATTGAGCCTGACAACAACTCTGTGGGTAAAGTCACCCCCTGTGACGTTTTGTACCGTAGGTCCTGTGAGCCCCATTTTCCAAAGAACACAAGGGTAGAAACCAGGTTTGAATCCAGGCCTGAGCTCTCACGTCCTTTGCCTGTGTCTTCCTCTTGTCTTCTGCATTTGAGGCCAAGACCTGGGGAAAGGGAGAGTCGGGGCAGGGAGGGGTGGAGAAGTCCAGCACGAAAGCGGATGTGTCTCATCTGGCCACAGAGGTGGGACAGATTAGGGCAGGGTCATGGGGTACTGAGGTGGCTGCTGCCAGGACAAGAGTCTGCTTTTCTGTCCCCAGATTCACCTGGAGCGCCTCCTATGTGGACAGGAACCTTCTCCTCCTCCTGACGGGGCAGAACGTGGAGCCGTTCGACGTGGAGTTCCGGGAGCTATACGCCATCTCCGAGGAAGTGAACTTGTACCAGCTGCTGGGCCTGGCAGGAGGCGCAGGCAGATTTGGCCCCAACTCCTCCTCCACAGTAGCTCGCAAGCTGATCAACCCCAAGTACGCCTTAGTGACGGGCAGCCGCCACCCACCCGGCGAGATGATGCGCTGGGCCGCCCGGCAACAACGGGAGGCCGGCGGCCACCCAGAGGGGCAGGAGGAGGGCAGCGGAGGTGGTGAGTCGGCCCGGCGCCTGGAGAGCTTCCTGAATGACCTGTTTACAAAACAGCAGGTGCTGCCCCCCGTGGAGCCCATTCCCTCCGGACAGCAGAGCCGGAAGGATGGCAGGATGGTCTCTCACATGCACATAGACCTGAGACCCAGTTCCCGAGAGGCAGTTACCCAAAATGGCAAGGGAGAAACTGCCAATGGAGGGGCCACCCCGGCCAAGGAGGGCAAGCGCTTTGGTGGCAGCAGGTTCTTCAGTCGACGGGCCAAGAGGCCTGCAGCACCCAATGGCATGGGCCGCTCCATCTCCACCGAGACCTTCACCGATGTGATGGGGAAGAGGCCCAATGAGGACTCCAGCGCCAATGTCCCAGGTGAGCCCTCTTCCCCGGGGCCTGGGGCCTCCCCAGCCCATGGTCCCACCTCCAGCCCTTAAGGAGGACCATGGTCTCTGTCTGCAGAGAGGCAGCCTGCTGGCCTGGAGTGAGCGGGAGCTCCGGGGTCAGGAGGTCCTCCCTTCCCATTCCCCTCTGGCCTTTATCTACCCGGCATCCCCGGGCGTGTCACTGCAGTCCTGAGTTTCGGTTTCCTCTCTGAGAGGGGAGAGAGGCACGTGTCCCACCCAGTGCCCTGTTCAGTGGTGGACATGGAGTGGCCTGAGGGCTGGTAGCACCCCAACTAGATGGCATTCAGATGGGTCCTTGCCATCAGCCAAGCAAACAGAGGAAACGTAGCAAGTTTCTCCTCTAAGTAAAGAAACAGGGCCACGGCCCAGCTAGTGGGCAGGCTAAGGCTTCGAGCCCTAACTCTCGTCCAGGGCTCTTTCTGGCCAACCTTGTTCCTTGTCAGATCCCCATCATCAGGATCTAACCTGGTCAAATACACCCCACCCTCCCCTTGCTGGTCAGTGCCCTGACCCAGCTTCCTGCTTCTATGTAGATAGTTGGACTTGTTTTTCCCCAGCTCTGTTTGATAAGCGGGTTTGCCCTCTGGGAGAGATTGATGATAGTGCTGGTGGCATCTTTCGGGCCATCTCTCTGGCAGCCCCTTGAGGCCCTGGCCTCTCTGTCTTTCTCTGGGGCAATCTCTCATGCATGGCAATCTGTCGTGTGGTCTTTTAGGAGGCTGGTGGGGACAACC
The DNA here is from genome assembly GCA_004027185.1 of Glis glis. Classification (NCBI taxonomy): domain Eukaryota; kingdom Metazoa; phylum Chordata; class Mammalia; order Rodentia; family Gliridae; genus Glis; species Glis glis. The sequence continues at coordinate 43,443 of PVJS01006308.1, forward strand.
AGGCATGCCCGAGTCGGAAGGATTTCTGTGTTGGATTTTCTCCCTCCACAGCTGTGGGGCTCTGCAGCTCTCTGGCTGGCTGTGTACTAAAGGAAGGCCTGAGGTCTTGTCCTAAGCAGCCTGAGGGCTCCCCAGGACTCAGGCACCCCCAGGTTAAAGTCAGCTTTAACCTGACTGTGACTGCCTGGGAGGCAGGGACACAGCCACTTCCCCTCTGCTGCTTCCCAGCACCTGTTGTCAAGCCTGCCGCCCCCAGGCTGGGCTGCTCCGATTGATTTGCTTCTTTTTTTTTTTTTTTTGCAGTACTGGGGATGGAACCCAGGGGTGTTCTATCTCCGAGCTACACCCCCATCCCTATTTTTTATACTTTATTTTGAAACCGGGTCTCACAAAGTTGCGGAGGGCCTCACTAAGTAGCTGAGGCTGGCCGCGAACCCAGATCCTCCGGTCTCCACCTCCCAAGTACTGGGATTACAAGCGTGTGCCACCACGCCCGGCCTTGATTTGCTTCTTAAAGTTAGATCAGGCCTGGGCCTCTCTGGACCTGGGTACAGTGGGAGCACTAGGACCTTCCCGCTGCCCTGTTGGGCGTGGAAGCATTTCCTGAGCATCTCCGCAGACAGGCCCCGTATTCGTCAGCTTTTTCATCACTGTGGCCAAAATACCTAACAAGCACAACTTAAATGAAAAAGGTTTATTTGGGGTTCATGGTTTCAAAGGTCAGTCCACAACTGGCTGACTCAAGGCAGAAATGGCTCCGTAGCAGGGCCTGGGGGAGGAGAAACCAGTCTCACCTCATGGTGTCCAGGAAGCAGAGGAGCCAGAGAAAGGGACCAGGGACAGACAGAGCCCCCGAGGCCACAACCCCAGTGACTTACCTCCTCAATCCACACACTACCTACCTGCAGTTACCACCCAGTAAGTCTATTCAAATTATTAATCCATCTATGGATTTATCCACTGATGAGATTAGAGTCCTGGTTCAATTATTTTGCCTCTGGACGTTTTTGCATTGTCGATATGCATGCTTTTCTGGGGGACATTCTATATCCAAACCATAGCAGGCCCAGTGTAGGTGCTCTCTCCTGTCACCCTTAAGACAACGCCTCGAGCCTGGTAGTAGGTGGAAGCTGGGAGAGGTGCATTAAGTGGTCCCAGGGCACAGGAAGTGGTCCCAGGCCGGGATTCAAACCCACATCCTGTCAGGGGAAAGGCAGCCCCCATTCCCATTCCCCCTGGGCTCCCTGGTTCCCCCACACCAGATGCTGCAGCAGCTCTGTACCTCTTGTTAGAAGGCGGGTTGCCATGGTGAACACCTGGCAGGGAAGGGGAGGGGGTGAGCGCAACCACAAAGGGGCTGTTTCCCAAGTCCTGACTGGAAGTGAGGTGGCAGCTCTCTCTTCCCTCGGCCCCTCACCCTGAGGTGCTGTTTCCATAGAAACACAAGGCCCATTGTCTTGTCCCTTCCCTGAGCCTCCAGTGTTGCTCAGCCTCGGTCCCCTGCTTGAATGACTTGGGCGGACACTGCCACTGCTGCTGTCTCTGAGCATTTGCATAGGGTGCCCCTGAGCCAGTCAAGCAGGTCCTGGTGCGCGACTGCACCCTTGGGAGGCCCTCCTCCAGACACCTCTCCCCCCACCCCGACACCTGGGCAGGGAGAGCAGAGAGAGGACAGGAGTGGCCGGCACAAGTAGTGGGGAGGGTCCGGGGATGCCCTCAGCCTTCCTCCCCCATCCTTGGGAAGATATGCAGGGGCTGCATCCAGCACAGCTGCCGCCGATTCCAACCACTGGTCCCCTGCCTCTTTCAGGCAGAGGTGAGAAGCAGGGGCTCCTCCTGACGGGCCTTTCCAGCAGCCTCTGCCTCCCGAACACTGGTCTGTCAGTGCCTCCCCTTAGGCAGCCGCCATGCCGCAGCCTGGACCGCACTTGTGAGGGAGCCAGCTCTAACAGCATGGCCCCAAGGTGGGAACTGGTCACCCCATGACCCCTAGAGCTGTAATTGGGAGGAAATCACCATAGCTTCTTCCTAGGGCCCCATCCAGGGATGGAATCCCCTTCCTGCAGGGAATATGGGGAGCCACATTAAGACACAGCCACAGCATGGCTCTCAGCTCATGACACACTACCCCTCCAAGTCCTGGACATGCACCTCCCTCCCTGAGGCTGAGTCCTCTTCTAGAAGAGGAGGGTGATCCGGGGAGGGTTTCTGAGTTCCATTTGTGTTGATCCTGACTCTGTCCCGTCTCCGCGCCCTCTTGTCAAGGGAGAATATGAGTTGATGACAGGTTGGGTGAAAGAGAGAAAGATAGAAAAAGCAAAGAGCTGACAGCCTGTAAAATTGCTTGATAAGAAGTATATAGTTGTCAAACAGCATGCAAATTTTTGCAAACCCAGGTGTGGCCCTTGGGAGAACCTCAGGGAAATTGCTTCCTCTGGGGCTGGGGCGAGGGGGGCAGTCTAGTGGTTTGAAGGCTCACAGCTCCCTCTAGTGGTGGAAGCCTGTCATCTTTTCCTTTCACCTTTTCGTCCAGCCAGACCTTGCCCCTGAGCTTGGGTAAGCTCTGGTGCCCTTCCCTCCAGCTTGCCACCTGCGCCCATCCAGGAGTTCAGGACAGGCTGTCTGGAGGCAGAGAGCCACAGCTTCAGGGAGCATCAGCCAAGGGAGAGCCTCAAAATAAATAAGTAAATACCATGAATAGAATCCGCACCGCTAGGCTGGGCTCAGGAACCTGCATTTTAAACAAGAGCACTGGCTTTCCTGTGTAGTTTTCCAGTGTAGAGAGTCCTCAGACCAGCACACAACACAGTGACACAGAGGAGAGGAGACTCAGGTGAGGCTCTTCCCTGTGGGAGCCGCCAGACTAGGAGAGAAGGTTCCCGCTGCTATTCTGGTAACCCCTCCCAGTCCTTGCAAGGGGTGGCTGGGAAATGGCCAACTTCTTAAAAGACAGTTATGCTGAGCATGGGGGTGCACACGTGTAATCCCAGTACTTGGAAGGCTGAGACAGGAGGATCGTGGGTTCAAGGACAGCCTCAGCAACTTAGCGAGACCCTCAGCAACTTAGGGAGACCCTGTTTCAAAATAAAAACAAAAATGGCTGGGGATGTAGCTTGGAGGCAAAATGCTCCTGGGTTCAATCTCCAATACCACCACCACCAAAAAAAAAAAAAAAAAAAAAAGAGAGAGAGAGAGAGAGAGAGTTTGGAAGAGCAGAGGTCCAAGTGTAGGCTAGACCCTGGACCCTTCCTGCTGGTGTCTTACCAGCTGAGAGGAAGGTGGGTGTGGGAACTTTTCTTCTCAGAGTTTTCTGAGATCCGCAGTGGTCACACCTTTCCAGAACTCTCCTGGGTCCTCCCATTCATTTGTGGGCAGGCTACCCCATAGGCAGCATGGTCTGGCTCCACAGAGCTGTGAACCCTGGGCTCCTGGGTTTGGGAACTTCAGATTCTCCTATGTCATGGGGCAGAGGGGGAAGCTGGAGGTTTCAAATCTCTCTCCTGGAAATCCGGGTCCCTGTCAGGAATGGACCGCTAGTGCAATGCTTCCTGGGCTCAGAGCTTCATAAGGACCTGAGGACTCCGGGCTCCAGGGTACGTCTACTCAGTGCTGCTTGTCAGGGGGGGGGGGGTCCAAATTCAGTGTTGCCCCTGAGGAGCACGGGTCAGGCCCCAGCTGCAGTATGGGAGCTGTGGTCTGATATGATGAGCACCGCAGGGGGTTCCAATCACACAGCAGGGTGAGGACAGCAGAGGGAGCAGTGTCCCAGGGACCGATCCCACTCAGCTCCAGTGAAGACGCGGGTGTGCTTGTTCACTGGTAGACAGCATAGTCCTTGTCCTTCCGGTTTCTCTTGGCCTGGCTGGGGCTGACGTCATCGTCACGGGGAGGTGCCAGGTGAGTGAGGCAGGTGCATCACCCAATGCAGCTCTTGTTGCTCCTGCGGTTGTTAGCATTGGTGTAAACCCCAGGTGGCTTGCCATTGCCTGCTCGCTCATTTTATTCAATAAACATGTGCCTATGCAATGTCTGCTCTGTGCCAGGCACCGTTCTAAGTTCCCATGCAGCTGACAACCGGATGAACCAAGTCCCTCTCTCGTGGGGCATGCTGTGCTGGGGAAAGTTGAGGAAAGAGCAGGGAATGGCCCTTTTATAAAGGGTGGTCAGGGCCGGGCGTGGTGGCACACGCCTGTAATCCCAATACTTGGGAGGCTGAGACAGTAGGATCGCAGGTTCAGGGATAGCCTCAGCAACTTAGCAAGGCTCTTAGCAACTTAGTGAGACCCTGTTTCAAAATAAGGAATAAAATAGGGCTGGGGGTGTAGCTCAGAGGTGGAATGCCCCTGGGTTCAATCCCCAGTACCAAAAAAAAAAAAAAAAAAAAGGCAGGGGGTAGCCAGGGAAGGCCTCTCTCCCAAAGCAGTATTTGAGCAAAGACTCGAATGGAGAGAGAGAACCATATGGACTCAGGGAAAGAATCTTCCAGATAAAGGGATGCAGAGCCCTGAAAGCTACAGGAAGATGGGTTGCGTTGCCCTTGCTGTGGCCATCCACGTCCCCTGCCTCCTGCCCCACCTTGCCTGCCAGCTCTCATTATAAATGCCCCCAGCCCTTGCAGCACGCCAGTCCTCTGCATTTAGTGGCCCCTTCTTCCCACTCTGCACCCCTTTTTTCAGGCGCATTTCAGTGTCACCTCCCCTGCAAAGCTAACTTTCTCTCATGAGCTTTCTTTGGGCTACCTGTACCCATGCCACACATACTTGATAAAAAATATTTTGTGAAGCCAGGTGTGGTGGCGCACACTTGTAATCCCAGTACTTGGGAGGCTGACACAGGAGGATCGCGGGTTTGTGGTCAGCCTCAGCTACTTCGTGAGGCTTTCTGCAACTGAGTGAGACCCTGTTTCAAAATAAAGAACAAAATAGAATGCCCCTGGGTTCAATCTCCGGTACTGCAAAAAAAAAAAAGTTTTGTGGTTGTTCATGTATTCTTCCCCATTCATTAATCTGAGTGGGTCCAGTTCACCCACTTTTCGTAGGCTCCCTGTAAATGAGCACTGATGGAGTGATGGAACACAAAGAATTTCCCCTCGAACTAGCTCTCCTGTCAGAGGCGTGGGAATGAGTGCTGAGGATAGGGGGACTCTCGGGGCTTGTATCCAGCCTTGCAGACCACAGCCTCCTGGGAAGGAGCTGGGTGGGGGCCGGCTGCAGCCTCAGGCTCCTCCAGCCCCGAGCTGCACTCCAGCCCCTGCTTCTGGATCCCGAGAGTGATCTTGCTTACCTGCCTCCGAAACACTGCTGCCCCTGGGGAGGAACCGGGCATCTGCTGAGTAGACCCAACAAACAAAACAAGCCACTGAGGAAAGGAAGCGGGGACGATGTGTCCATCACAGCAGTGAGGGGCTTGGGCGGCAGAATTTAGTGACTTCAGCAGAGCCGCAGCAGAGCCCTCGGCACCTCTGAGGAAGGTGACTGGCGACACCAAGGAGGGGGCTGGATTTTCAGGAAGTCCCAAGAAGCGAGTTCATTCTGGCCCAGACAGGACAGTGGCTACCGGAGCACAGACCCTGGGCCTGAGCAGTGGCCTGGCAGGGACGTGGTGGACAGAGAAGGGACTGTGGCACCAGGCTCTAAGTCTGGCTGTGCTCAGTGTCTGTGCGGCTAACAGCCCAGAGGAGGAGGCCGCCGCCGTCATTCCATTCACAGCTGGAGTGGTATGGAGGGTGGTGTGAGCACCAGGGAGACAGCCCGCCCCGGCGGCGGTGTGCGGAGGAACCTGCAGGAACCAACAGGACATGGACTCCGGCTCCAGCAGCTGGTGCCTCAAGGGCCAGAGGCGTCGGGCCCACTTCACAGCCTCCCTCCCCTCCACAGGTCAGGGAGCAGGGATTGGCCACAGACGCTGTCTCAGGATTGTGAAGGAAGTGGAGGCAGAGGCTGAGGCCTGGGGAGGAGAGACGGGCTGCGGGGCCTGGAGGAGAGCCGCCCTCCCCTCGGCAGTGCGGGCCACCCTGCCGTCCCTGCGGCGAGGCAGTCTTCCTCTTCTGACCCAGCGGCCTGGGTGGCAGAAGGAGCTGAGGCTGGACTGCAGGGCCAGGGCCGCTCTCAGCAGAGGGGCTATGGGAGCGGGCTGTCACTGCCACACTGCAGCACGGGAGGATGATCCCCTGCCTAGGAGCATCGCCAGGGGACAGCCGCCTGTGTAGCTCCTTGAGAGCTTGAGGCTGTCTGTGATATTAGCTACTGGTGAACCGCCCAGTAAGACTTCCACCATCGGTGGTGGTGTTGAGCCTGGAGTCCTGGCTCACCCCTCCCCTCTCTGGTCAGATGGCAGACCTCTTGATGTCCCAACCCAGGATCCTGCCGGGGGCAGAAAGAAGCTTTCCTGGGAACACTGTTGACCTGGTTTCCATATCGGCTGGGAAGGGAGATGGTATCCCTGGCCCCCAAGTTTGAGGTGTGGACAGCACTGAGCATCTCACTTACATCCTTCCCTGCCTTGTCTCTTCCCTTGTCCTTTGTCTCTGCAGGTAAAACAAGTCCCAGTCCTGCCAAGCCCAGCAACTGCGTGATTTCCTGAGCTGCAAGACAGGGGTGGGCAGGATGTGTGGCTGTCCACCCGTCCCCTCCTGCGCTGTGGAGACACAGGCCACACCCCGCACCAGTTTGCACATCGACCCTACCGGCCTCTTGCCTTGCAGCCTCCGTCCTGGCCTCGGGGGCTGAATCCCCATGGGAGGGCCTAAAGACTCAAGACCATCCTGTGCCTCTACCAGACTGCGGTGGCCGGGCAGGGTCCTGCCACCGTGTTTACATGAAGTAGGAGCTCTACTAGTGTCCACTCTCCTGATGTCAACCCCCCTCCACTGGGCCAGCCCCCTGCATGTTCCCAGGGGGGCGAGGGCCATGTCTTTATGCCTTAGTGGGATGGAGTCGCCAGGGCAGCCCCAGCCACCTGGCTTCTCTTTCCCTGGGCTTCCTGCTGCTTTCCGATCCCAATACATTGGTGGGAAGAAGGGAAGAGGAGCGCTCTAGGGCAGGGGTGCCGAGTCCCATCTTGGAACTCAAGGTGGAAGGTGCGGCTGGGACGGCTGGGCACCGACTTGTGGCCATCCTAGCCCGGTGCCTACAGCTCCTCCACTAGACTGAATGGAATGGGGGGAAGACACTTCAACCCCCCACTCTCCCGGCAGGCTGGGCCTGAGTGCTCCCGGCCTCCCTGGCGGTGCCTGCTGCAACCCTCTGGGGGGGATCAGAGGGTCTTACCTGGGCATGTGCCCCCCAGTATGTCTTGGTTTGTAGCCCAGTGTGGGCGGGGTGTCCCAGGGGATGGGGACGATAGACCCAGAGGACAGGAGCATTTTCCCCTTTTCCCCCCAGATGGCCCTTGCTCCCGGATGTCCCCAGTTACATTTCAGCCAAAGACATGCCTCAGCCTCCCGTGGAAAGTCAGGCCACACTCAGGAGCCTCGCCCTGCCCAAAGCAGGTGGACGTCATTGCCACAGCTGGGCCAGGGCAGCCAGCAAACAATCCCACACTGTCCCCTCCCACCTGGGCGGCTGGTGGGGCTAAAAGTGTGAATAGACACAGAGAAACTGCCTAGCTGCTGACTCTGAGCTGGGCCTGCCTGGGCGGGCAGCCTGCTGGAAGGTTGAAGTGCCCAAGCACCCCGTAAAGGGGCCACAGGGCAGCCTTTCTTGCCTCTGACCTCGGAACCACACGCTTGTCCCTTTTCTCTCCTTCTGAAAAGCTCTGGACACCACCAGCGCTGGGAGGAGAGGAGCAGATTATACAAGGGAGCTGACAAGAGGCCCGGAGGGCTCACTGGACTGCAGGAAGTGGGGGCCACGGGGGGGGGGAGAAGGCCCAAGCATAGAGTCTGGCTTCCCTGACAGCGGGGAGGGGGAGGGAAGGGTGAGCCTGACCCCAGGGTCTCCTCTGTCAGTCCTGAGGTTAGCTCCTGGGTGTGTGGGGAAGGGACCCTCACCCGCCTCCCTGAACCTCTGTGAGGATTAAACACTGGAAAGTGCTGCTTCTGCACCCAGGCCCCATCGATGCGCCTGTACTTGTTCTGGGGGGAGGGGAGGAGGTGGGGCGTCGTGGGAGGTGGGGTGCAGTTCGCAGTGGTCACTGTGAAGATGTGGGATGTGAGTTGCCTAAATTCCATTGAGGGAGGAAAGCGCCCTCGGTGAAGAGGGTGGATACCTGGGCCTGGGGACGGGACCAGGTTCTAAAGCAGTTCCTCCAAGACCTCGTGCCTCCCGGAGGAGAGAAGCTGGCCTGCTTTGCCCCTTCCCCCCCCCCTCCTGGCAGGCCCAGGACTCTCCCCTGCCCTGACCTCTAGGAAGGTCCCGGTGCTAGTTCCAGGTCCCTGCAGCCTTGAGCCAGGCCCCCTTTCCTGCCTCACTTTCCCCATGTGCAAGATGGGGTTTTCTCACTTTCTGTAGAAATTAAGGAAAAAGCGTGTGAAAGGGAAAGCCTCTCAGAGCGGTGGGCCCAGCAAGGCCGGCCCCCAAGCCAGTGTGTCTGCCCTGCAGCAGCCCATTTCCTCTTCACAGAGGGGCGGGTTGAACAGCCTCAGGCCCCCTCCAGCTCTGAAATGCTCCGGAAAGAGACTCCAGTGCAGACGCTGCCAGGGATCTTAAAGTCATAAAATGCAGCTCTTAATGTTTGCTTGTCTGCCTGAGCTGCGGCCCACTCTGTTCTGCCTCTTGGCTTCTCAGTTTTGAGTGCGTCTGCCCTCTGTTCCAGCACTTGCACATACTCCGTGAAATATTCTCTCACTCATCACATCTCGAGGGGACATCTGGCCTTCCCAGTTGGGTGGCAAGTTCAGGCGCGGATGGTGCCCTTGGTCCCAGTGCCACAGCGTCAGCAGGCTGCAGCACCGGAGGGTCTGTAGAGGGGCAAGATGGAAGGGGGCTTGGTCTGGCTCGGCTTCACAGCCCCCACCCCACCAGGCTACCGCCTCCCCCTCCACGTCCAGCTTCTGCAGGTTCAGTGTTAACAACCGGTGCAACTCAGAGATGCGAGTCTCCCAGTGAGCCGAGGGCGCTGGTGGCGTTGCCGCCTGGGCTTCTGTCCCACAAGGGCAGGAAGCATGGGACTCCTGCACGGGGGTGAGAGGCTGTCCCTGGAGATTTGGCAAAACTCCCCAGTCACCTGTGTCGGCTGTCCTCAGAGTGTGATTAGTCCTACCCCTGATCCCTCAAGGATACCTCCAAGATAGTCTCTGCTAACATTGATACCCTATGCCTTACAGAACATTACAGAAAAGCTCGACAAAAAAGGAGGCCAAGAGACATGGAAGAAGCTGGCAAGAAAAGGGGAGTGGGCTCTTCCCCCCTTACCATGCTGCTTTTCTCTCATTTATTAAGCACCTACTATATACCACAGTGTTGGATACTTTAGTGACATGCAGGTTTCAAACTAAGAATAGCTCAGGAAAGAGCCATTTACAAAGCTGCCAGGTTTCCTGTGTATTTGGGGCATGCGCCTCATAACGTTGTGTGGTGAGCCGTGTAGAGTGTGCTATCCCCATTTTCAGATGGGGCACACAGCTCTCTCCAAGTCCCACATCACATAACATGCAGATCAGAGCCCACACCCCAGGCTCAGGCTTTCAGGCTTTCAGCACCAGAGACGACTTGGAGCTGAAAGCCGTCTGCTGGGGGAGGGGCCACGCTGTCTTAGGACTTCAGCTGCATCCCTGGGCCCACCAGCTAAATGCCAGAAGCTCCCTCCAGAGGAGACCAACACAATGTCTGCAGACATTACTGAATGTCCTGGGGTGGGGGTGTAAAGCGCCCCCAGCTTAGGGCCCCTCCTCTCTACGTTGCAGCCACACAGGTGGCTTCTGGGAAGCTTTCCATATGCTCTCTGCCCTGCGTATCTTGGTTAGAGTGCTTTGTCCCAGAGAGGTTGCCTGACACACCTGAGATTTTCACTTCTGGGAAAGACCTATGTAATAGCAGCCAAGCATGGTGGCGTAAGTCTGTAATCCCAGTACTCGGGAGGCTGAGACAGGAGGATTGCAGGTTCCAGGCCAGCCTCAGCAACTTAGTGAGACCCTGTTTCAAAGTTAAAATTGTAAAAAGGGCCAGGGGTATAGCTCAGAGGCAGAATGCCCCTGGTTTCAATCCCCAGTACCAAAAGAAAAAGAAAGAAGGAGAGAGAAAGTCCCAACCAGCATTCAGTTTTCCATTCAACAACTACTCACTGCCCTGCTCTACACTGAGCCCCGTGCTCAGTGTGAGATGTGACACAAACAAGGCCGAGCCCTTCTCCCTCCCTTGCCAGGCTCACGAATTCTAGTGGGCGAGAGAAACAACAGATACAATAAAGAAAAGAGGAAGTCCACGTGGAGGTGTGTCCTCAGGGAAATAAAACGGTGACACGGCCCAGCGTGGTGGCGCACACCTGTAATTCCAGTACTTGGGAGACTGAGACAGGAGGATCGCAGGTTTGAGGCCAGCCTCAGCAACTACCCTCAACAACTTAGGGAGACCCTATTTCCAAATAAAAAATAAAATAGAGCTGGGGTGTGTGGCTCCCAGGTAGAATGCCCCTGGGTTCAATCCCCAGTAACAACAACAACAAAAAAAGCCCGATGTGATGGCATCTTGCGCCTTCGTCTAGTTACCTTGCTCAGCCCGTCTCTGCCTTGCTCCCCAGCGCAGGTGTGTTTATGTGCTCGCATCTGCCTCCCTCCACTTGGCTCCGTCAGGTTTCCTCCCAATCTGTTCCTCTTCCTTCAGTCTCACTACACCCCACATGGAGAGTACCATGGGATGTACCTGTGTGTGCCCAGCAGCGGCCCCCTTCCAAAAGCAGCCAGGGCTGACAGCGAGGGAGCCTCCAAGCGCAAGTCAGGCCTGGTGCGCGCTGCCACTGACTGTCACGGCCACGTTCTGAGTAAACACCAGCGAAGCCCCTCAGCAGCTAATTAGCCCTGCTGCGTGCTGTGAGCACAGTTTATCATCTGGCACTGCGCCACGCTGCCACACTCCTGCCTTCCTGCCCCCAAGACCCAGCGGCGGTCACTGAGCATCGGCACTGCTGTTCCAGGTGCGTGAAGTTTGCTTCAGGACCGAAGTAAGCTGAGCCTGGCCAAGGTGGGAGGATGCACACCTTCGGGAAAGGCAGCGGGCAGGTGCAGACTGACAGGTGACACTGGTCTTAGGCTAAGGAAGTGCAAGTTCAGCTCAAAGGCCTCGTGTGGTTAGGCCCCGACCTTTCACCCCTTCCCTTCCAGACTTCTACTCTCCCAATTGTGGGGCAGGAAGACACCGTGTGCTGCAGCCCGGCATGATAGGTGCCATCCTTCCTGAGCCTGGAGGCCACGCGCTGTGAGCTCAGGACCTCAAATGTTTAGCTCACTATTGTGTCCACAGTATTTGCTTAATACCTATTTGTTAAAAGATGAAGACTTGACGGTCACTCAGTGCAAAAAATATGCCAGCCTAGTAGACTGGGGAGGTGCCAACAGGTGCAGTGGCGCATGCCTGTAATCCCAGCTACTTACTTAGGAGGCTGGGGCAGGAGGATCGAAAGTTCGAGGCCAGTCTAGGCAACTTAGCAAGACCATAGAGACCAGCTGGAAACAAGCTTTCATCTGGAAAAGCTGTTAGAAGTGAGGGCAGTATCTGCAACCACTGAAGCAGCTTCAGGAACAGATGTCCATGTCTTAGAAGGAGACCAGCTAGGACCTGCGTGGAGCCAGCAAGTGCGTGGGAAGCTGGCAGAGGAAAGGGGCAGAAGGCAGGAGTGGGCAGTGCCCGCGGTGCCCACGGGCCACAGGGGAGGGAGCCCGCTGTGTGCTGGCAGCGGTGCCTCCGGATTCTCTTTTCCCACTTGCAACATTGACTTCCTGGCTTGACCCTGCCTGAAAGCGTCTTGGAGATGAGGTGACCAGACAGGGAACGGCCCTTGTCAGCGGTGCTTGGAAGGCTGTGTTCACTTGTTCATTCAGTGGATGTCCCGGGCATTCTATCTCTGAACCACACCCTCAGCCCTTTTTATTTTTTATTTTGAAACAGGGTCTAAGTTGCTGAGAGCCTTGCCAAGTTGCTGAGGCTGACCTCGAACCTGTGATCCTCCAGTCTCAGCCTTCTAAGTACTGGGATTACAGGCGTGCACCACACGTCTGGCTCATTCAGTGGATATTTACTGGTTTCCAGGCCTGGGGATACACGTGAGTGAGGAGGGCATGGGTTTTAAGGCGGTGTGGCTGCATGTCACTTGCTGTGACCCATGATAGAGAGGACAGGCTTTAGAACAGGCAGGGGCATTGAAATGCTGACTCAGCCACTGAACAGATAATGACCTGGCAAGCCACTTCACATTGACAAACGGGTTTCCTCCCATCAAATGGGGACAAACTCCAGACCCCTCTCTTGAGGCTGTGGGACTAATCACATGAAGTGCCCCACGCAGGGAGGAACACAGGTCCCGGGATGTGTACTACCTGCCTCCTGGGACACTCTCTCCTGGATTCTCTCTCTTGCTCGCTCCTACCACTTTCGTGTTGTGTACTTAGCACACAGAGCTAATCACCTGTTTGCCTGGAGGAAGTTTCAAGGCCCAGATTTTGAAAGGTGGAGAAAACCTGCCAGGGCTGCCATATGTGGGCTGCTCTGCTCAGCAGGGACCCACGCTGCCCTCATGTACGCACGTCCCCACCCTAAAGAGAGCTAGCTGCAGCTGCCAGGGGCAGTGGTGCCCGCTTGTAATCCCAGTACTTGGGAGGCTGAGACAGGAGAATCACAGGTTTGCAGCCAGCCTCAGCAACCTTGTGAGGCCCTCTGCAACTTAGCGAGACCCTGTTTCAAAGTAAAAAAAAAGTCAGGTGTCATGGTGTATGCCTATAATCCCAGTACTTGGGAGGCTGAGACAGGAGGATCATAGGTTCGAGGACAGCTTCAGCAAGTAGTGAGACTCATCAACCTAGCCAGACCCTGTTTCAAAATAAAAATTAAAAATTGGGCTGTGGGTGTAGCTCGGAGGTAGAATGCCTCTGGGTTCAATCCCCAATACCACAAAAAATTAAAATTAAAAAGGGCTTGGGATATAGTTTGGAAGTAGAATGTCCCTGGGTTCAATCCCCAGCACCAAAAATAAAAATAAACAGAGCTGGATGTGTAGCTCGGAAATAGAATGTCCGTAGATCCTAGGTTCAACCCCCTATACCAAAAGAGAGAGAGAGAGAGAGAGAGAGTGCTACAGCAATAGCTGTTCTTGGTTGATGGTTTGGGGCGAAATACACAATTTTAGTTTCAGAATCCTAGGAATATAAAATGCAAATAAAACCTAAATCAGGCCTGGGGATGTAGCTCAGTGGTAGAGCCCTTGCCTAGCATGACCCCAGCATCTAAACAAACAAACGAATGAATAAATAAATAATACCTAAATCAAAGAAACCGTTTTTCCAGAGAAGTTGTTTCCAGGTAACATTGTTCTACCTCTTGGACAATCCTGAACCAAGCCACTAGGCTTCTGGAGCCAGTCCCGTACCCTTTGCGTAGACTCCAAACCCTCCCGGCTTTCTCCTAGCCTCTTCCATTACTCCGCCTGCCTGTCGCCCCTGGCTGCGCGGGGAGGAGCCCAGTGCCGCACTGGTGGCCTGAACAGCATCAGGTTCTGAAGCTCCTCAGAGGAGCCCACGCGGCTGGCGGCACCGTGGGGAAAGGCTGCCACCTTGTGGCCAGCTGGCAGTACACGCCCTTCCTCTCTCGGTTAGACCACAGGGCCAGGCGTGGGCAAACTCTGTAAAGGGCCACAGAGTAAATACCCCAGGCTTTGCAGACCTGCGACTTAGCTGCTGCAACTACTACTGCAGCAGCTAAGACCGCCACACAGTCTGGAGACAAGCGGGTGCAGCGTGAACCTGCAAGAATTCATGGACACTGAAACTTAAGTCTCGTATATTTTTCACATATCAAGTATTATTCTTTCAATTTTTTCTAATCATTTAAAAAAGTAAAAACCAGGGCTGAGGGTGTAGCTCAGTGGTAGAGCGCTTGCTTAACATGAGCAAGGCCCTGGATTCCATATCTGACACCAAAAGATAAATAAATAACTGCCAGGCGTGGTGGCGCATGCTTGTAATCCCAGTACTTGGGAGGGTGAGACCAGAGGATCCAAGTTTGCAGCCAGCCTCAGCTACTTAGTGAGACCCTGTGTCAAAATAAAGAATAAAAAATAGGGCTGGGGGTGTAGCTTGGAGGTAGAATGCCCCTGGGTTCAATCCCCAGTACCGCAAAAAAAAAAAAAGATAAATAAAAATGTAAAAACCATTCTAAAGGCCTGGCATGGTGGTGCACACCTCTGGTACCAACTTCTAGGAAGGCTGAGGTGGGGGGATCTCTTGAACCACAAGTTCAAGAACAACCTGGCCAACATAGCAAAAATCTGTCCCTCTAAAATTCTTACAGACTGTGCCAAAACAGGTGGCAGGCTGGAGTGAGACCATGAACACTAGACTAGACCTAGGACACCTGTCTTCCACGCCTCTGCTCCCAACACTGTCTGTTGACCATCACACCAGGCATCTTTGTCATTGTTCTGTCAAGAGGAAGCTCCGAGTGCCCCTCCCCCAACAGAGGTTTGGGAACTTTCACTGTTTTCCGCACATTTCACAAGTTTTCACCCATTTTACAGGAGTGCCCTTTAGGTGCCCAGCTCTGTGCTAAGGGGCACATGAGAACCCAGAGTTTTAACCCATATTTATTTCATATGTTCTTTTAACCATTCATCCATTCATTTGTTCAAATAAACTCATTGAGAACTTCCTGCGTCCCAGGCACTGTGATAAGATAGAACTGGTGTCTGTCCCCAAGATGTTCATCACCTGATTGGGAAGAAGAACACAGGGAGGCACAAAGGGTACGAGAGCCCAGCGGAGGCACTTAACCTGGGGGTGGAAGCAGGGCAGGCTCCTCGGAGGAGGAAGGAATTCCTGAGCTACCCCTGAGGAGTGCGTGGAGCAGAGGAAGGAGGTAAAGCAACTCGGGGAAAGGTGCAGAGCCTACACACAACTCTTAGGAGAATTATAAGCACCCAGAACCAAGCAGTCAAGCACACAGAGAAGTCTCAGGTACAATATCTGTCCCCAGTCCTCCCCGGTCTTGACAAGCCAGCTACTTTAGGTTTGCAGAGGAAGGTGTTTTTAGTGTTTGTTTTTGTTTTGGAGGAGTGTGTGTGTGTGTGTGTGTGTGTGGTATTGGGGATTGAAACCAGGGGTGTTCTACCTCTGAGCTACACCCACAGCCCTTTTTATTTTTTATTTTGAAACAGAGTCTTTCTAAGTTGCTGATGGCCTTGCTTAATTGATGAGGCATGTGCCACCACACCTGGTTTATATTTTTATTTTGAAACAGTGTCTCACCAAGTTACCATTGTGCTGGCCTCTAACTTGCAATCCTCCTGTCTCAGCTTCCCAAGTACTGGGATTACAGGCATATGCTGCCACCGCTGCAGAGGGACATTTAAGGGGATTTCCTCTATACCTGTAATCCCAGTACTTGGGAGGCTGAGACAGGAGGATCACAGGTTCGCGGCCAGCCTCAGCAATTTAGCAAGAACCTTGACAACTTAGTGAAACCATGAACACTTCCTTGCTGACCTCTGGCCTGGGACACCTGGCCAAAATAAAAAATAAAAAGGGCTGGGGTGCACCTTGGAGGCAGAACACCCCTGGGTTCAACCCTCAGTAACCCCCCCAAAAAAAAATTTCCTCTCTAGCCTTGTGAGATTGGTGTTCACTGAGCCTCAAGAAAGCAGGCAATGGCTTAAGCAGTCCTCAGGCTGTAAATGACCCTGTGACCAGGTTGGGACGGGTTTCCCACACTCGGACAGCCAGAGAATCTGGAGGGGAGGAGCCATTGCCTGCTTTCTTGAGGCTCAGTGAACACCAATCTCACTTTGCCCTGTGCTCCACAAATTCTGTAGCCAGTCCTGCTTGACAAAGTATGTTAAAAAATGTTAGGTTGAGACGGGCATGGTGGTACATGCCTGTAATCTCAGTACTTGGGAGGCTAAGACAGGATGATCTTAGGTTCGAAGCTAGCCTCAGCAATTTAGCAAGATCCTCGGCAACTTAGTGAGACCATGTTTCAAAATAAAGAACAAAAAAATAGGGCTGGGGGTGTAGCTCAGAGGTAGAATGCCCCTGGATTCAATCCCCAGTTCTGCAATGAATGAATGAATGAATGAATGGATAAATAAATAAATAAATA
This sequence comes from Glis glis, assembly GCA_004027185.1. Classification (NCBI taxonomy): domain Eukaryota; kingdom Metazoa; phylum Chordata; class Mammalia; order Rodentia; family Gliridae; genus Glis; species Glis glis. Next base: position 59,681 of record PVJS01006308.1, read on the forward strand.
AATAGAAACGGCTGTGGGTGTAGTTTGTAGGTAGAAAGCCCCTTGGTTCCGTGCCCAGTACCAAAACCAAACAAACAGAAGCCAACAAAGTTAGGTTGTATTATTATCTTCGAGTTGAAAATGCCAAATCTGATTCAATGTATTCATTTTGGAAACGAGGAAAAAGAAGCTGGCTTGCACCAAGTTGCACAGCATGGGAGCTGCCGAATGCAGGCTGGAGATTGTAATCTTAGAGGTGAAAGCAGACTAATGGTCCCGCTTCTTCTCGCAGCCCATGCCCTCAGAGGCCCACAGAAGGAAGGAAGCCTAGACAGGCCCTTTAAAGGAGCCTGGAGAAAGAGATGCTAGGGGAGAGAGCACGGGCAGTTGTAGAGGGAGGAGGAAAGCTGGCTATTTTGGGAAGCAAAGGAAAGATACTCAGAGTAAAACGTAGTGGCGAAGCCATGGAAACAAGAGCTGGGAAAATCTCTTGGCGCGTGGCCACAAGAAAGGTTATAGATGAGCTGAGAGAGACGAGTTTGAGCACTGTGAGGACGAGGGAGCGTGGATGGCAGAGGAGAGGGCTGGGGTTATTCTTTAAGAAGCTTGGAAGTTGGGTACGGTGGCACAGGCCTGCGATCCCAGGTACTCAGGAAGCTGAGGCAGGAGGATCACAAGTTCGAGAACAGCCTGGCAACAGTGAGACCCTGTTTCAAAATAGAAAATAAAAAGGGCCGAAAGTGTAACCTGGTAGAGCATCTCTGGGTTCAATCCC
>PVJS01006309.1:0-60435 GCA_004027185.1 Glis glis
TCTCTCTCTCTCTCTCTCTCTCTCCTTAGCGAGGCCCTCCGCAACTTTGTGAGACCCGGTTTCAAAATAAAGTATAAAAAAAAAATAGGACTGGGGGTGTAGCGCGGAGTTAGAACGCCCCTGCGTTCAATCCCCGGTACCGCAAAAAAAAATAGTAGCTTGGAGGTGGAATGCCCCTGGGCTCAATCCCCAGTACCGCAGGGGGGAAAAAGATATTTACATGTTTTGAAGCTTTTTAAATAATTCTAAAAGGTTCTTTTAACTCAAGCAGGTTTGTATTAGGCTATAGTGAGTGAATTAATGAATATTTAAATGTTCAAATATATTGTTCTCAGTGCTTGCTTAGTGGTCTTGAAGAAATGTAATGTAATGTAATCCTTGTCTTCAGTGTTTTCAAACACATGAAACAATGGGAACCAGTATAAACTGGTGTATTTTAATTCTATAATGCAGTTGTGTCAAAATATTCACGTTGTTGTCCAAGATGGCATACATTTAAATACATGTTTGTTTATTTTGGTTTATTGTTATTTTTCTTGAGATGAGGGTCTTGCTATGTTTCCCAGGCTGGTCTCCCAATTCCTGGGCTCAATTGATCCTCCTACCTCAGCCTCCCAAGAAGCTGGTACTATAGTTGTACACCACCACACCTCCCTTTAAGTTTGTATTTAAATTAAAATGTGGGGTAGGGGGTGTGGCTCAGTGGTAGAATCCTTGCCCTAGCATGTGGGAAGTCCTTCATTCAGTCCCCAGCAGGGCAAAAAAAAAAAAAAAAGAAAAAAAAAGTGAGAGTGGTATTGAAAATATGTTCCACAAAACCACTAAAATAATCCTAATTTTATTTGAAGGAACATTTTATTTATCTTACTAAACTAACATTTTTTGGTACTGGGGATCCGAACTATACACCCAGCCCTTTTAATTTTTTATTTTGAAACAGGGTCTCACAGACTTGTTGAGAGTCTTTCTGTTGCTGAGGCTGTCCTTGAACCTGTGATCCTCCTGTCTTGGCTTCTCATTTATTAGACTTATGGGTGTGTGCCACTGTGCCTGGCTTTTTACTTAATTTAAAGTTTGGAAATTCCACTATTGGACTTTGGAGAGGGAAGGAGGTGACTATTGAAGGCAAAAGTAATAAGGGAAGACTTCATGGAATAAGACAAGGATTAAAACTGGGTGGTTGCAAATTAGTAGGAATTGGATAGGTCGTGAGCAGGGAAGAGGGAAAGTATTTTATTTGAGGCGAACAATCAAAACTCAGGTGGGAATGAACATTGCCAGGATCTAGGTTCATGAGAGAACATGTGTTTAAATTTGTTATTCATTTTGAAGATGAATAGTGTTTCCCAAAATGCATTCCATCTAACATGGAGGGGAGGATGGTAAATCATGTCTTCTTTTGTAAGACTCTTGTAATGTTTCAATGCTGCTATGCATTCAGGATTTTTAGAGATTATATTCAACATATTTTAAGTTTATTTGACCAGTGGAAGTGTCAGCTTCTGGAAACGTTTTTTTCCTGGGTGTCAATTTGAAAAGTGCACTTGCCACTTACAAGTTGTATGACTTGATCAAAGTGTTTAATCTAGCAGATCTCCCCCCCCCACTTTATGATAATTAGGTTATAGTCATGAAATTACTGTTGACTGTAAATTCATTCAACACATTTTGAGAATGTACTATAATATGTTAGGAATTGAAAGTTATTAAATGCAAGGGAAATGTTAAGAACCATAGATTATTGTATGCATATAAACCCCATACATTCTTTCTATTCTAAGTAAGCTCTACGAATATTAACATCTCCTATCCTTATGGTCTTGTTAGAAATGCAACATCTTAGTATCCATCCCAGACCTACTGAGTTAGAAACTGCATTTTATCAAGGTCTCCAAGAGTTTCTACACACATTAAATTTTGTCCTACACTGTTCTACATCATATCCAACAAAACTTCATTTATTTCTTGTCACTGTTAGTAGCAAAGAATTGGTATCTTTCAATTTCCTTCTCCCTCCCTCCCTCTGAGACAGGGTCTCTGACTGTGTTGTTTAGGCTGGCCTTGAACTCTTTTGTGTGTATGTTTGGTACTAGGGATTGAACCCATGCCCATCTGTGTTCTACCTCTGAGCTACACCCCTAGCCCTATTTTATTTTTTATTTTGAAACAGGGTCTTGCTAGTTGCTGAGAGCCTTGTTAAATTGCTGAGGCTGGCCTTGAACCTGCAATCCTCCTGTCTCGGCCTCCTAAGTACTGAGATTACAGACTTGTGCCACCATGCTTGGCTGGTCTTAAACTCTTGGGCTCAAGCTCTGCCTCAGTCTCCTGAGTAGATGGAATTACAGTTGTGAGCCATCAACTTTATTATTTTTGTGTGTGTGTGTGGTACTGGGGATTGAACCCAGGGGTATTCTACCTCTGAGCTACACCCCCAGCCCAATTTTATTTCTTATTTGGAAACAGGGTCTCGCTAAGTTGTTGAGGTTGGCTTCGAACTTGCGATCTTCCTGTCTCAGCCTCCCAAGTACTGGGATTACAGGTGTGTGCCACCACACTCACTGAGCCATCAACTTTAGGCACAGAGTTTACACTTTTGAAATTTCTATCCTTTGATCTTAGTTTTGTTTTAAAGAGTTATACCAAATGTGCTTAGTTCAGATGGGAAGCATTTAGTTCAGATGGGAAGCATTTTTATGTAAAATGCAAGCTTATGTTGTATGAGTCTCTTATAAAGTATATCACCTAGAACGGATCATCTAACCCAGAGTAGGCTTCCTGAGATTTGATTGAAAGGTATTGCAGTTTTTCACCTTCTATAGAAGTATTGAGAGCCATGTGCCATTTTGTTCCATTGCCTTTGCTGCCACTGTTTTTGTCTTTCTCCAAGCATTTTCTTTAGGTAGCCATCTTCATTTTAAGTTTAAATCTTGAACTGTGACTAAATTTTGCTTAGCTCACTTACAGTAGCCCTAATACTTCCATGGAGCCAGTTCTTCCATACACCTAGCCACTTGTTTGGACACTTCTGTTACAAGCATAGATTCTGGTAATGTTCACAGTCTTGCCTCCTTTTTCAAGAATGTGTCTCAGAAAGTCTTATCTTTTTATTTCGGTAATTTGTAGTAGCTAAAAAAAAGTCAAATTAGAATTCAACTACTAAGGTCCATTTTAAGAAATTAAATACTTTAAATTTCACAAATATACTTACTGTAAAATTAATAAAAAATAAAGTGAAAAATCCATCTTTCTCTACCTAATTCCACCTCTTTAGGGTTAGTCACTTTTTTGTTTATTTTTATTTTATTTTTTTGAAGTACTGGGGATTGAACCCAAGGGCATTATACCTCTGAGCTACACCCACAGCCCTATTTTTTTTATTCATTATTTTGAAACAAGTTCTCACTAAGTTGCAGAGGGCCTCACTAAGTAGCTGAGGCTGGCCGAGAACCCGGATCCTCTGGTCTCAGCCTCCCAAGTACTGGGATTACAAGCATGTGCCACCACGCCTGGCTTAGTTTATGTTTTTCTAAACTTTTTAAAAAATGTAGGTGGGTGTAATATGTCAAATTTATTAACAAAAAGGGGAATGCATATGTTCTCTTCTAAGAACTGGCTTTTTAGTTAAAAAAAATTAAATCAAAGTCTAATCCTTAATATGATTGATGTGTTTTTTACTTTTAGGGAAGAAACCCTTTTTTCTTGGAGCCAGCAATAATTATTACAATTACTGATGGGAGCAAGTTGACCACTACTAGTGGAGTCCAGGATGAGGTAAGTTTGCTTATATCACATGGATTATGCAAATGTAGTTGAACAATCTTTATTTGCATATGCACTCTAGGGTATTGAACCTTCTAATAGGTTCTTTCTTTGATTATTTGATGCAGTCTAGAGTCATCTGTCTCTGAGGGCCCATCTACTTTATAGTTTTATAGGAGTGGTCTCTAAATTTTCTTGAATAGGAATCCCTTCTGTGAAGAGTTTGAGTATACCTCCCACCCCAAATATATGTATATTTATGTGGGGGTGACAGTGTCAGTTTGTATAGTAAATAGTAGTAAAATAAATTTTTATTTTCAGGGTGTAGAAGATGGAAACAGCACTCTAATAATTTCTTCCCATATTTCAGTGGATTGTTGTGATAGCTATCTATCACTGTGTCAAAATGTCTGAGAGAAATCAACTTTTAAGGAGGAAAGGTTTATTTTGGCTAACAAAGTAAGACGTTTCAGTCTAGACAGTCGACCCTGTTGCTTTGGGGCCTGTGGTAAGGTAATACATAATGGGGTGAGAATGTGAAGGAGGAAGCTGCTTATTTCATGGCAGCTCTGAAGCAAAGAGAAAGAATGAGACCTTTGTCTCAATGTCCTTTTCAAAGGCATACCTTCAGTAACCTAAATTCCTCCAACTAGGCCCCACCTCTTAAGGGTTTCCCCAATAGGACCATGGACTGGGGACCAAGACTTTTAACACATGGCCCTTTGGGGGACATTGCACAGCCAAATCACATCAATTGTGTGTATTTCACTGTGAAGACTGCTAGGCTAGAGTACAACAAAGCCAAGAGGAGGTTAAAACTAGGAACAGTGAAGATTTTGGGACTTTTATTTTTCTCTGAGTCAAAGAAAAAATAATTTATAGCCAACTAATCTTTACCAGCATGCATTATGCAGAGTTGTGTGTGGTATGGTAGGGTGGTTACAATAGATTTTTCTTTTAAATTTAAGGTGTTTTTACTGTAGTACTCGAACTACTTTTAACATATTTGGTTTTTAACATATGCTGATATAGAAAGGTGATTGCTTAGACTATTCTCTTCTGTTTTTGTTTTAGAATCTTAATTTTAATTCCTCTGGTATTTATACAGGATCGATAAAATAGGAAAAGTATAGATTTTAAATTCAGTAACTTAGTCATTTTCATTTGTGTGACATTGTGGAATGTAAATTATATGACATCAGAGCCTGTGAATTCTATTGGTTCAGATACTTTGTAGCATTGATCTTTGTATCAATTACTTAACTTCACTAAATCTCTATCTTTTATCTATGAAATAAGCGTAATAATTCTTGCATTACTTTAATAGGATTGTTAGGAAGTCAAAAATGAAAAATGTATGTGAAAGTAATTGGTAGGCTATAAAGAAAAGTATTATAGTATTGTTTTATTATGAAACATTGGAACCAGTAAAGAATTATGATTGCCTGATCTTGATTTGGGGAAGACAGCTAGAATTGTTTTGTTTGAGCAGTTGATACTAAAGGGAGTTTAGGACATAATTTATGGAGATAAAGCTGAAAATTTTAGGTAGATTATAATGCATAATTAATTTATGGTCAGTATATAATCAGCATGCTTGATAGTTGAATTTAATGGGTTATTGGGCTTTCTTAGACTTAGTTGACATGTATAGCCAATTATGGTCCTGCCACCATCAGGAGTCTTATAGACTTTGATTATATCCATAAACATAAACAATAGAAATATCACAGCTTTATATTTGAAAATTTCAAATTGATTTTTTGTCTCTTATAGGACCCATAATTATTAATATTTTTATTTAGGTTTATTTTGATTAAGTTAGAAGTTGTTTGATTTGTTTGTCTTTGCCCTTGATGATTTTGGTTGAAAATTTATTTTCTGTTTTCTCATGTGAAATACTTCTACATGTGAGGTTATACTTTCAAGGTCTGTTTATTGATTGCCTTTGTAGAAACACCCTTGGGAGTAAAATATATTTTGTTTCTATAGATCTGGATGTGTTCATAAAATTTGTTTTGTGGAATCTCCTTTAATTTACATCTTGAAATACATATGCATATTGGAATTGCTCACTTTTCATTCTGGGTCCTTTCTTGGGAAGAATATTGGAGAAATGTGGCTATATTTTTATAATCCCCCAAATTACCTTGCTAATAAGGTTGGGAAGATTTTCTTGTGGGCAGAGATCTTACCTATCTTACCTTTCAGTTCTTTTACAGCATTTTATATAGTAAATACTTCAAGTTCTTTTACAGCATTTAGCGTTTAGTATAAAGTGCAAATAGGTTATATTTAAAAATATTAATTATAGACATTGTTGTAGTGAATCTGGTAGTCAGGTTCAAAATTGGCTACTATTGCTACTTTTTATCTGTGGCAGAAGGTTCCTTTGTTTTAGCCGAAGATTTATTTTGATTATGAAGTTTGTAATATAGGCCTATGAGTTGTTTTGGTATACAGATTTAGGAATGACTTTGACCTACTTCATATTCTTTTATTTTTCTTCCAGTGGTGGGGGCATCGAACCCAAGGGCCTAGTGCATGCTAGGCAAGTGCCCTACCTCAGAGAGCTATCTCCTCAACCCATGTTTTGTTTTGGTTTGTTTTTTGTAATACTGGGAATTGAACCTAGAGGTGCTTTACCACTGAGCTACATCCCCAGATCTTTTTATTTTTTATTTTGAGATAGGGTCTTATTAAGTTGCCCAGGCTGGCCTTGAATTTGCAATCTTTTTGCCTCAGTCTCTTGAGTATCTGGGACTATAGGCATGTTCCAGGGTGCCTCACCCCTGCCTTGTTCTTAATGTTGCAAGAAGACTCCTCTTACTAAGGTGTAGAGAAAGTGTACCCCAAATATATGTATTGTTGAAGCTTAATTTTTGCTAAAATATTGTGAAAAATCTAGCCTAGACAATTAGAGTATATGTGATTCCTTTTAAGGAGCCTTTCAATTTATAGAAAGCCTAAAGATGCTTTTTGTATTGCTCTTGTGTGTATATGTGCATGTGAATGTGTACTAGATCTATGATCTATTGTAGTTTCTACTAGAGAATAACAAACACTTTTGCCTTTGTATCTCTTTTTAAATCTGGTAACCTTTGCCTTTGGCAGCACTTGATTGTTTTTCATATTTTTTGAATGACTGTTTCAATTATTTCCATTTTAGGAATGTGTGTATATAATTCTTAGTTGACTTTGGATGCTGTGGATGAGCTATAACTATTTATGGATTTGCGTGTTCTACCCACATATCCTTTGCTCAGGAGTCATCTACTGGTGTATTTGTTTTGTTAGTGCTGTTTTTCAGGAGTAGGTAATCCTGCTGCTTTCAAATCATTCTCATAGCCTATGAGGAAATAAAAGCTTATTTAATCTTACTTTTTATTTTACAGATGAGAAAATTGAGATCAGAGAGGCAAAGTTTTGATTTGCTTGGATTATAGCCAAAATGTAGGTTTAGAATTTATCCAAATTCCAAAGATATTCCAGCCCCTTGCCCCAGACTAGTGCTCCCCCCATATGTTGACTACTTTTTTCATCCTATTCGTGTGTTTACAATTTACTTTCTATTTATCTGATTTTTTGTTTGTCTATTTCACCTTTCTGTACAAGTATGACATAGATATTCTGTTCTTACTCATTAACTGTTCCATGAATGACTTATTATATGACCAGAGCATTTCTAGGCAGTGAGGAGAAAAACAAATAGGACGGATTTCTGGTTCTTAAGTTCACAGTTTTATGGGGAGATCGCTTATTAAACAGTGTTATGAGTAATAAAATAGAGGTGCTAAGTACATGGTAGCACCAAAGAGGTGTGGGGAAGGGTTAATGTGGCCTATCTTGCGTATGTGTCACAGTCTGTGTAATGTGAAGTTTTATAGTGTAATTTCATTTTTTGCTGGACTAAATTCAGGATCTTAGGAATGATTTGATATAGTATGTGGCTCATTGCTTATATCTGTGAAATTTATAAAGAAGCCCAATGTAAGGTTATTTTGAGCCTAGAAAATATTTAATGGAAAAGCCTGGTGCTATGTTAGCTCTTGACCTAGCTAAGTATGTACAGGCCAAAATGACCTAATTTCTTAGAACTTGTTTATCAAAAGAATCATAGGAATACCATGACCTCTGTGACAGCTCATCACTTAGCAGTGTGTTATAAAAAGAGAGAAAAGTAATAGCTTTGTGTTATGGGTGAAAATCTTGAGCTGTATGTAATCATTTCATGTTAATTCATGACTTTATCTTCTTGGGCCTTATTTAACAGAAGTCCAAGCTATTGTCTAAGGTGTCACGAATGTTTTTCTAGTTCAGTATTTTTGGATAACTGTGTCTAGGACTTTTAATGACTGCCCAGTTTGGAAGTATTCATGTGTTATTTTTGATCTCTCTCTCTCTTTTAATACAGTTAATTGATAAAAGGATAAAAGTGGTTGTTTACAATATTGTCACTTATGTGAGTGGGTTAGGTATGACTGAATTCTGATATACAAGAAAATTTATTCCTTACCTGTAGTAGTTATTTTTGATGTTGGTAAATATACCTGTGCCCTCAGTACTAGTCATCATAATATAATACTGATGTTATGAAATGTTTTGGTAGGATCACCAAATTGTAATAAGAATATTTGAAGAAGAAGAAGATCCTCTGTAGTATGGCTTTGCAGTGGAACACTGCTGTAGTGATTCCAGAAACACGTGGCTAGCCATATTGCTCAATAAAGTAGCTCAGAAGAAATCCTGCCAGCACCTTCTTAGTGATGAATGACATTCCAGGATAGGGTGGCAGTTATTTTTCTCTTCCTTGAAAGTGCTAGAAGTAGTATTATCTTTCAAATACTGAGATTACTATATGCTGAGGAGTTCTTCTGCATCTCTTTATCATTGTTGTTATTGCCCTGGAGGCTAGTGTTTTAGGGAAGATTTTCGCAATCACAAACTGTTGGCTTTGTGATACTAAGTTTTTGCTTTCTTAATATGTTTTTCCAGTTTTTTAAGGCTAAACAGGACAACTAGTTTCATAATATCTTGGGTAGATTTTCATTTAGACTATGTTTATAGAAAAATAGTGTCTGAGTAATATCAGCTATGTATTCAAATGGCTGTGGATTGGGGTCTTATACTCCCAATTTGTCAGTTCTCAAAAGTTGATACAATCTAGGTGCTATGGTGTACATCTGTTTAGGCAGCTGGATCTGAGGCAGGGGGATCACAAGTTCAAGGTATAGCATGAGACTCTGTCTTAAAGTAAAAAATAAAAAGGTCTGGGATTGAGCCCTTTTAACTTTTCTTTTCAGTGGTAGAGCACCTGTGGGTTTAATCTCTAGTACTGTGTGTGTGTATGTGGGAGGGTACCTAAATACATCAGTTTTTGAGATAGGATTGGTATTAATGATTTATCTGTATCATTCTAGGCAGTGTAAATGGTTTTATTCTACCTGACAATGATCTATAATTATGTCTTGCGTTTAACTCTTAATGATTAAAAGAGTCTAGAATTTTTAAAAAAATCTGTTTTTAGTATCTGAAATGATTAAAAAACCTCAGCTCTCTCCCCCCATACATTTTTTATTCACTAAAACTGATAAAAAAATATGTGCCAAAGGCTGTCAAAAACTATTTTAATTGTGTAAGTAAAGTCTGTAAAGCACATATAAAAAGTGTTCCTTCCTTCCCAGGATACTTAGAATTATGGGGAACTTTCTCTTTTTAAAAAAATACCTATAAGGACTCTTGAGGGAAGAATGTATCAAACATTCTGTGTAAATGTGCTTCTGAGTTCTTACATTTGTCCTGTAATAGCCTCTTCTTCATATTGCTATTACTAGGAATTTAGTAACAGTCTCAAGATGAGCATCTTTTCTAATTTATGATTCAAATATTCTAAACACATACTTTGCTAATTTTAGTCTCGATCAATTCAACTTTCTAAGAACATTAGTAAGAATTCAGTGGGTGCAGATCATTTACATTTTATTTTCCTATCCATAATTTTGGCCTTATTCTCTCAACCCCTACTGCTGGTGTGTTATCAAAACATACACATCTGCAGTTAATAGTTTATTAAAAATTCATAATTATAATAAATGTATAATTTAAAGAAGTTGATGAAATATTTCAGTTTAATGTAGTTAATTTTCAGCAATTCACATTTGCAATAGTACTTTCATCGAATATACCTTTTTTCAAGGTCACATGGTAAAAACATATTAGAATAATTAAAAAGAAATGCTGGTTGATTACTCTAATGAAGCTGTATGACAATAGTAACTGTTATCTAGAAATCTATGATAAGATACATCAAAATAGTTATTTTTTTATTTTTTTTTGCGGTACCGGGGATTGAACCCAGGGGTGTTCTACCTCCGCGCTACACCCCCGGCCCTATTTTTTATACTTTATTTTGAAACCGGGTCTCACGAAGTTGCGGAGGGCCTCACTAAGTAGACAGAGAGAGAGAGAGAGAGAGAGAGAGAGAGAGCGCGCGCGCTGAGGCTGGCCGCGAACCCAGATCCTCCGGTCTCTGCCTCTCAAAGTACTGGGATTACAAGCGTGTGCCACCATGCCCAGCTTTCAAAATAGTTTTTATTCAGAGGGTACAGCAATTTCACCCTGCATTTATTGGCCTGTCGGAATCAATAAGTAATAAGAGACTACACATGTAAGGAAAGTTTTATTTAGAGACTTTCGTATTATTCTCCATTTTGGTTTTCCATATATAAACTATGATTTTTAGAACACTTACTTTCAAATGGCTGCATCAGAGTCAACTAGTGTGCTTTATAAAGTATTCACTACTTGGCTCTAATTCTGGAAATCTTGGGTCAGTTCATCTGGGCAGGAAACTGGGAATATGTATTTTGCAAAGTGTCTCAGTTGATTCTGATGTACAATCAAATTTGGAAATCTTAGAACATAATATAACTGCAGATAATTTTTAATTATACAAAGAACATGTGAAAATGAACAACTTTAGCAAAAGAGTATAGAAATGTTTTTGACTTACAAGGCCAGCATAAAATTATTTTAAGATACAAATAATGAATTTTTGACCTTTAGAATTGCTAAACTTTTTTTTTTTCTTTCTTTTTGGTGTTACTGGTGATTGAACCTAGAGGTGTTCTACCTCCAAACTACACCCAGAGCCCTATTTTTTTTTTTAATTTTGAAACAAGGTCTAATTTGCGGAGAGCCTTGCTAAGTAGCTGAGGCTGGCCTTGAACCTGTGATTCTCCTGTCTCAGCCTTCCAAGTACTGGGATTACAGGCATGCATTACCATTCTGGGCCCTAGAATTGTTAAACTTGGTAATAGGTTTCCAAGAATTGTAGAATTGGCTTTTTGTGAATTTTTTTTTTTTTTTGCGGTACCGGGGATTGAACACAGGGGCGTTCTACCTCCGTGCTACACCCCCGGCCCTATTTTTTATATTTTATTTTGAAACCGGGTCTCACGAAGTTGTGGAGGGCCTCACTAAGTAGAGAGGGAGAGAGAGACAGGGAGAGAGAGAGAGACAGAGAGAGAGACAGAGACAGGAAGAGAGAGAGAGAGAGAGTGCGCGCGCTGAGGCTGGCCTCGAACCGCGATCCTCCGGTCTCCGCCTCCCAAAGTACTGGGATTACAAGCGTGTGCCACCACCCCCGGCTTGTGAATATTTTTAATAGGATAATTTTTATGTGTTTGTGGCTTAGAATAGATTATTGGATAGTTTAAAATACTAATTTCCATGTTGACTTCAGTCAATCCAGAGTTACTGCTTATTGTGTGCTGTATTGAGCATTTTTCTTAAATCCCAAGTATGAGATAGGATAGAGGAAGACAGCAGCTAAGAAGAGGGGAGTAATTAATTCATATCATGTGCCATGTGTTCGCTGTCCTTGGTTTAGTAGTTTTTATCCAATATATTAATATTCTGGCATTCTTACTAAGCTGTAATTCCTGGTTTGGATGTCCACGTAAAAGTACATCCCTGGCAATTTATAAATAATTAGTGGCAGTTACAACTTGGTTTTCTAGAGAGTTGTTTGCTCTTTCCAGAATGAATTCTTGAGATTTTGAGTTGCTACTAACATTTTCCTCTGTAATATATAGTAACTTTGTGTACAAGAATAGTGATAAAATCATACATGTATATTTAGATTTATATTCTAGGTATTGGGGTTCACAAAGATGAAATTATTAAGCAAGGTTCTTGCCTCTAGAAAACATACTGTCTTTTGTCACAGACAAGAAATAAGAATTTGTAGTACATTGATAAATCTCATGGCAGAAATAAACAGAAGGTTCTGAGAGAGCATAAAGACATGAGCTAACTTTTGAGGGAAGAGTAAGGAATTGAGCTAAGACATTTCAGAAAGAGAGACTACTATGACAAAGTATGAGCACATGAAAAAAGTATAGTAGATTATAAACTATATTACTGAAGTATGGAAGTTATAGGTAGGAGGAGTGGATGCTTAAAAGATAGGTAGAAGGCAGATGATAAGATGATACCGCCCTAAGGAGATAGGATTTCATTTTGTTAACATTTGTAGGAGAGGGATTAAAGATTTTAAGCAGATGAGTCACATGGTCAAATTTGTTCTACTAGTCAGATGAATGAAGATGGATCCAAGGGTGTGGTAAGATGCTGGGAATGGTGGCACAAGCCAGCCATAGGAACTTAGACTCTCAGCAACATAATGAGACCCTGTTTCAAAATAAAGAAATAAAACTGGGCTGGGCGTGTAGCTCAGAGGTAGAATGCCTCTGGGTTCAATCCCCAGTACCAGAGACAGACAGACAGACAGACAGACACATACACCGTGGTAAGATGGGGAAAATTAGCAAACTGCATGTAACAACCCAGGAAAAACTATGGAGAGTGCCAGAGCTAGGCCAGTGCTGGACAGGAAGGCCTGAATCTGAGAGATTGGGCAGGAGATATGCGAGGCAGATTTTCAAAGGTGATATGTAAGGTAGGAGAAAAAAAAAACAAGTATTTCATACAGATTTTGAACCTGGACCCATTTTGGGGCTTCAGAAGGCTCCGTGAATTTTTTGAAATTATATCTAAACATTGTGTACATACACATTTTTCTAGTGAGAGAGATCCATGGCTTTTAATCATATTCTCAAACAAGTTAAAAAAACTGGTCTAATATTTCCAAGTTTCCAACTTTGGTATCTGTGTAGATGTTGGTAGTGTTCACTGAGATATGGGTAGGAAGGGGTAGATATAAGAAGGTAACACAATTGATAGACAAAATATCATAACCTTTGGGGTAAGGATGTTTTAAAAGAATTATGAGCCAGCTTTTAAAACAATTTCAGACTTTTCTTTTTGCAGTACTGGGGATTGAACCCAGGGGCATTCTACCTCCGAGCTACACTCCCAGCCCTATTTTATTCTTTATTTTGAAACAGGGTCTCACTAAGTTGCCGTAAAGGCCTCACAAGTTGTTGAGGCTGGCCCTGAACCTGCGATCCTCCTTTCTCAGCCTCCGAAGTACTGGATTACAAGCGTGCACCACCACATCTGGCTATTGCTTTTTAATATTTTAATCTCAGGAAATGTGTTTTGTATTTGAAAACAGAAATGAGCTGAATTTTCTCTCTGGATTCCGCTAGTTAAAATTTTTATTTAAGCAGATTAAATAGGCCTTAAATCATACAATTATTTATTCATCAACTTTCTGCGTTCTTTATTTTTAATTTAAGAACATGGTGTGAACATTTAAAATTACTTATTTCAAGCAGGCATTAACCGTAGAATGCTAGAACAAGAGCATCGTGTGTGTGTGTGTGTGTGGGGTACAACTTGTACTATTGTCAAGTCAGTTAAAGAGGATGTTAGCCAGCCAAGCATGGTGGCACACAGCTGTAATCCCAGTACTTGGAAGGCTGAGACAGGAGGAGTGCAGGTTTGAGGACAACCGTAGTAACTTATGGAGACCCTGTTTCAAAATTAAAAAAAATAAAAATATAAAATGCTGGGGGTGTAAATAGGAGGTAGAATGTCCCTGGGTTCTATCCCCGGTACCCCCTCCCCAACAAACACACAAAAAGAGGATGTTATCCTAGTCATTTAAAAATAGTAGTAGATTGACTTTAACCACATTGATAGTTTCCTGTTAAGCTCAGTTATTTGATATTTTATGTCTCTCAATCAGATTACAAATTGAGAGAATGAAAATGTTAAGTATTTGGTCTCCTGGTAGAGCACACTCAAATAAGCATTAGGCTGCTAGTTGTTTATAAATACCTTGATTATACTTACTTAGCTGTATTTCCATAGTTATTTTATTTAACTTTTACTTTCAACTATTTTTCTCAGATGTAATACATATTTTTTAATTTTTTAGATTTGTATATTAGGACTAAATTTGTGCAGCACCTGGGACAGTATTGAAACTATGGTTATTACATCAAGGCAAGGCTACATTTTTATCTAGACAAGGCTGTTTTGGTTTATTTTTCCCCACACTCTGTCTTTTCAGGTTGAATTACTGATTTTCCCCCTTTGTTTTGTTTGTTGTGGTTTTGATGTTTTTTTTCCTTTCAGCTAAAGGAGCAGCCCAGTGGTTTTCAAGAAGTGCCAAAGTGCACTGACTGTCTCATGATGACTGGTGCCTCAGGGAGGGTCATGATTCCTGGATACAGGATCGACCTGATCCTGGATGTCACTTCAAGCAGTCAGATCGTGGGGAAAAGCCTTGTCTAATGGCTAGCCTTCCTCAAAAGTCTGATGCTAGTCATCTCAGAAGGCCTCAGAAAAAGCCTTAAAGGTGAGCAGAGTAGAGTGTAGTTCTCTCTGGGGGCTGTGAGTATTTGTTGGAGAATCTGATTCAACAAAGAATGAAAACCCTAACCTGATAAATCCAGGTTCTATTGGTAAATTAAGTTAAAGCTTATAAATTTGTTGATGATCAGACCCCAATTTTTGAGTTATTAGAAACTACTTTTCTAAGCTCAAGATCCATAAAGGGAGGAATTTGCTATTTCCTGGGCTCTTAAGAGCCTCTAGTTAGTATCTGTTGTCTTCAACAGATATACCCTTGCTAAGGAACACTTTGGGTTTCAAAATTGCATTAAGTTAATTACAAATAGAGTTTTAAAATATTTTAGCTAATGAGATATTCTCTTAGTTTGTATATTGATTGTATACCAATTATTTAGTAGGCAATTGAGCTTCAGGGGTTAGAAGGACAAATTTGCATTTTACTTTTCTGTTGTAATAAACTAAAAAGAAGCTACCTTTGAAACAATTTGGATTTATGTCGTTCATATTTTATTGCATTCAACTTGAATTTTAGTACTACCTGCTTTATTGAAATATTTTTAGCACCATAAAAAGGTTCTTGAGGTTCATTTCCATTGGGAAAAGTTTAATTCTAGGTCTCTTTATGATCTGAAGCATCTGCAGAGCCTACTTGCTCATGCGATAACCTTGATTGCTAAAATTAAGTAAACTCAGAACTGACCTGTGACTTACAATTTTTTTTTTTAACTTTTGTTTTTTAGTTGAGCCACCTAGATTACTAAAAAATATATATGGGCTAGCCGGGCATGGTGATGCACGCTTGTAATCCCAGTACATGGGAGGCTGAGACAGGAGGATCACAGGTTTGTGGCCAGCCTTAGCTACTTAGTGAGGCCCTCCACAACTTAGTGAGACCTGTTTCAAAAATAAAGAATTTAAAAAAAAATAGGGCTGGAAGTGTAGCTTGGAGTAGAATGCCCCTGGGTTCAATCCCTAGTACTGCAAAAATAAAAAAAAATATGGGCATGTACCATCTCCAATGTGTGTGTGTGTATATATATATTTATTTATTTATTTATTTAAATATAGAAATTTACATATCACTGCTATTTTAATGTTATTATATTAGCAAACATATAAAAATAGAAGTTAAAAATGATAAATTTCAAATTTTTCTTCCTGCACAACATGGATTGTGATGTATATTAGCGGATGGCAAACTTTCTTTAAAAGGCCAGATAGTTAACATTTTAGGCTTTTCAACCTACATAGTCTCTGTTAGAACTACTCAACTCAGCTGTTATAAGAAAGAAGCAGTCAAAGAGAATATGTTGAATGAATGAATGTGTGTTCAGTAAAATTCTATATACAAAAATAGGATGCAGAATGTATTTGGCTGGTGTATGATAGTTTGCTGAACTTTGGAGTGTTCCTATTTTGTAGACCAATGTCCTAGACCTTGGAGTTATGTTGTACTATTTCTTTTAGGTTCTTTCTACATCAATTTTAGAGTGGACTACTCATGTAATTGATCTTCCTTAATGAAGTGGGCAGAATAGCACTAGTAGTCAGAATGTACTCTGTTTAATTTAACAACTACTTACTGAACCACAGGGAAGCTCAGACATAAGGTTAGGTCCTGGGTTATGAGTTTGTTAAGAGATATAGGTTAAGTTATGGCCTTGTGTAAGAAGTATAATGATTAAGGTACAAGCTGATAAGATGGTACAATTAAAATAGTAAGGCAGGAGTGGCTCTGTGAAATGTCTCTAGTTGGGCTTTGAAAGATTTAAGTTTTTGAGGTAGATGGGTCCAAAGGTGTGAAGGTGCTAAAAGAGTGGTTGGGGAAACCATATGCTCCTCAGTATTGATAGCTGGCAAAATGGTTGAGAAAAAAGCAGCAGGAAATGAGACTGGACGGATTGTTCTGCCAGGGAACTTGGACTCTTTGCCTTATAGGTTGGTAGGAATCATTAACAGATTTTATTAGAGGAGAAAGTGATTAGATTTGCATTTTAGAAACATAGTGGCAATAGTGTGGAATATATAAGGAGTAGATTTTTTGGCAATTCATCTAATTTTGCCTCTTCCTAAGAGAGGTCACAATGGTTTATTGGTTAATTTACATCAGATATAAAATAGAGAAATTTGAAACACTATTTAGCAATAAAAAGAAATGAACTGCTGACATGGAACAACATGAATGAAACTCTAAAACATTATGCTAGATGCAAAAAACCACATATGGTGTGATTCTATTTCTATGGGATGTCCATAAGGCAGATGAATGGTTGCTTGGAAGTGGAGTAGGAATGGACTGCAAGTGGGCATACGTATCTCTTTAGTGTATTGAAAATAGTCTAAAATTATATATAGTGATAATGGTCGTACAACTCTGTAAATTTAATGAAAAGCATTGAATTGGACCCTTAAAAAGGATGAAATTTATGATAATTATACCTCAATAAAGTTATTAAAAAATTAGAGAGACAGCAGGCACAGTGGTACATGCCTGTAATTCCAGAGACTGGGGAAGCCGAAGCAGGAGGATCTCAAGTTCAGGGCCAGCTTGGACAACTTAGTGAGACCCTGTTTCAAAAAATGAACAGGCTGGGGATGTAGCTTAGTGGTAAAGTGCCCCTGGGGGTTCATTCTCCAGTACTGCAAAAAAAAAAAAAACACAAAACAAAACAAAAATTGAGACAAGAAAATAACTTAGACTTTAGCATTACAGTTTGATGGAGTGAAACTTTGTTTTTTTAAAAAGTATTTCCATCTGGGTACAGTGGCACACACATAAGCTCAGCTACTTGAGAGGTTGAGGCAAAAGGATGACAAATTCTAGGCCAGCCTGGGCAACTTAGCAAGGTCCTGTCTATAAAGGTTTTTTTTTGTTTGTTTGTTTTTGCAGTACTAGGGATTGAGCCCAGGGGCATTCTACCTCCGAGCTACACCCCCAGCCCTATTTTTTTTATTTTGAAACGGGGCCTCACTAAGTAGCTGAGGCTGGCTGCGAACCTGTGATCCTCCTGTCTCAGCCTCCCAAGTACTGAGATTACAAGTGTGTGCCACCATGCTTGGCTCATCTGTAAAGTTTTAAAAAGGGAGGATGGCTGGGGGTGTAGCTCAAGGTAAAGTGCTTGCATAGCATGCGCAAAGGCCCTGGGTTCAATCTCTAGTAAAAAAAAAAAAAATACACATATGCACATGTTTACCTAAAAAATCTTTATGCCAAGAATATTGAAATTAAGACCTGGTGGAGGAGTTTGTAAAGAAAGAGATAAGCCATGGTATGACCACCAGGACCTCCAGCAAGATCTCCAACTTGCTGAGCTTGCGAAGATATTACTGGATCGGGACACAGAGTTGTAGGGTTCTCTTCAGCACATGTACACGACCAATCAGAAGCAGCTACAGGTAATTGAGTATCTGACCAAGCAGGTGGAGCTTCTGCGCAAATGAATGAACAGCACGCAGAAGCTTGTGAAAAATTAGATGTCACAGCAAAGAAACTGGAATAAACAAATTGAAATCTAGTTGCTTACAGCAAGGCCTTACAGCAAAAAATTTTGAGCTTGACTGTAACAATTGAGTGTCTACAAACCAACATTGGTAACCTCCAAAGCTAAGTGGAAGAACTGAAGTCATGGCCAAGGGAGGAGGAGTCAGGAGAAACATCAGCAGGAGACATCCATGCCCAGCTTTGCCTGTCTGAAAGAGCTGTATGACTTCCACCAACACTTTGTGTATGACCATGTGTTTGCGAGAAGATCACTTCCTTACAAAGTCAGCAAAGCCCTGATGTGGAAGAAAACAAGCAGTTGAAGAAGACAGTAATGATGTTGCAGGCCCAGCTGAGCCTGGAGCAGCAGAGCCAGGTGACCATGGAGGAGGAAGGAGTACGGCCTGGTGCCAGCAGCTGGGGGCCACGGATGCCTACCACCCACAGATGCTGGAGTTGGAGGCCGAGGTGGCAGAGATGTGGCAGATGCTGCAGGCGGAGCATCTTTTCGTGAATGGGGTTGAGAAGCTGGTGACAGACTTTCTGTTTGTGCTATTCAAAAGCCCACCTGGAGCCTGCTGGAGGAGATGTTCCTGACTGTGCCAGAAGCACCTAGAAAGCCTCTCAAGTGCAGCAGCAGTGAGCCGGTCCTCAGCAGCTTGGCAGGGGTGGCATCGTAAAGGGCCACGAGACTTGCATCAGGAGGGCCAAGGCTGTGAAGCGCAGGGGCATCTCCCTTCTGCATGAAGCTGAGGGTGAAGTTATAAAGACCTGCTGAAGAAGTGCCAGCAGCAGCAGGACTCCTGTCACACAAGGCTGTGCAGACCTCCACGGTCCCAGCCAAGGATCTGACAGGAGTGAACACCCTGTCCGAACCCTGTGCCAGCAGCTGGGAAACTGCCTTTGCCACCCCAGAGCCAGTCAGTTCTCCTACCACGACACCTCCAGAATACAAAGCACTGTTTATGGAGATCTGTTTTCTTGATGCAACTGTTTAGTTGCATCAAGAAAACTAAGCAGAGCCAGGTGTTATGGCGCACGCTTGTAATCCCAGTACTTGGGAGGCTGAGACAGGAAGATCGCAGGTTTGCGGCCAGCCTCAGCTACTTAGTGAGGCCTCTGCAACTTAGTGAGACCCTGTTTCAAAATAAAGAATTTAAAAAAAATAGGGCTGGGGGGTAGCTCAGAGGTAGAATACCCCTGAGTTCAATCCGCAGTACCGCAAAAAAAAAAAAAAAAAACCTAAGCAGGAAATAGATGAATGGAGAACAAAATGCCGATATTTCTCCTCTTGTATTCAAGCCTCCAACTCTACTACTAATTTGCCTGTTTCTCATCTCCCGATCTCCCATTTAGAATCCAAAGCCTGGTGTTGGTCATGATGTTGACCTCATTGCTTTGCTCACTTAGCACATGCAGAGAGCATGAAAGGAGGTGGCTCCTGATATCAAGTCTATAATCCAGGTCCTTTAAAGCTCCCTAGGAAATCTGGTGATGAACTGACCTCTGGCTGGTGCACTGGCTAGGCAGCGATTCCTGGAAAAGCCCCAGAACCAGTGGAGGGAGATCCATGCTCATAGAGAAATAGGCCTGGAGTGACTGTAGTATGGGGGAAAGGACAGAGTTGGAATGAAGCTAAAGCAATTCCTATTGTCTTTTTACTCAACTTCTCAAAACTATGTAGAAGTCAGAGGGCCGCCAAACTCAGATTCTTTTGCAAATACTGTTAGATACTGTGAATTCATTTGAAAAACTTTTCAGGAGAAAGCAGGAGTCTAATCCAAAATGACAGTAAACAAATACTCCAAGCCCTTGAATTTTGTTATACCTGCTACCAGTTGAACTGTGACTGACGGGTAATCCTTATCTATCCAAATCCAACTGAATACCAGATTGAATGGCAAGCTTTGGTTTGATCAAAGCTTGTTAGTTTTATGTCCCACAGGGTGCTCCACCCCCCACATTCAAGTGTTTTTACTCAGAGGGATAGCCTTTAGAATAGGTAACTGTAGTCAGGTGTGGTGGTGCATGCCTGTAATCCCAGTACTTGGGAGGCTGAAACAGGAGGATCGTCGGTTCGAAGCCAGCCTCAGCAACTTAGTGAGACCCTGTTTCAAAGTAAAAAATAGAACCGGGGTGTAACTTGGAGGTAGAATGCCCCTGGAGTCAATTCCCAGCAAAAAAAACACACACACACACACACACACACCACAGTAAATCTTTCATTTCTTTCTCAAATTCAAACTAAAGGAGAAAGATCAAACCCCTTCCTCTCTGAGGTGTGTCTGGGCTGGCTAACTTGCCAGCCAGATGCTTCTGCTGTTCTTACTATCCCTGAAGTTGTTTTGACTTGCTGCAGAAATCGGTGTCTACTACTTTATTTTATTTTATTTTTTTTTTTGTGGTACCGGGGATTGAACCCAGGGGTGTTCTACCCCGGAGCTACACCCCCCCCCAGCCCTATTTTTTATCCTTTATTTTGAAACCAGGTCTCACAAAGTTGCGGAGGGCCTCACTAATTAACTGAGACTGTCCGCGAACCCGGATTCTCCGGTCTCACTCTCCCAAAGTACTGGGATTACAAGCATGCACCACCACGCCCGACTTCTACTACTTTATTAAGCAGTATTGATATTCTGTGGAAATATCCTCTCACTTGCAAACTTATAATTTAAAACTATTTAAGAAAACAGGTTCTCATGACTGTACGTATTTTTCTAAAAGCCAAATAAAGTTACTTATGAAAATGAAAAAATATGAACAAGGCTTTTAAAACTGAATAAGAAGCCGGGCGTGGTGGCGCACGCTTGTAATCCCAGTACGTGGAAGGCGGAGACAGGAGGATCGCATGTTCGTGGCCAACCTCAACTACTTAGTGAGGCCCTCTACAACTTAGTGAGATCCTGTTTCAAAATAAAAGAATAAAAAATAGGGCTGGGGGTGTAGCTCGGAGCTAGAATGTCCCTGGGTTCAATCCCCAGTTCTGCCAAAAAAAAAAAAAACTCAGTAAGAGGAATATTAGAATTCAGTATTTTATATCAGAGGACATGAGCAGTTTACAGAAGAAGAAATATATGACCAGTAAACATTGTTAAAATGCAGGCTCTCCAGAAGTAAACAAACAAAATGCAACTAAAGACAAGATCGGCTCTTCATTTACTAGATTAATAACTTTGAAAGCAAATTGAGCTGGGGATGTAGCTCTATGTAGAGTACATGCCTAGCTTGTGGGAGGCCCTGGATTCAACCCCCAGTATTGCAAAGGAAAAAAAAGAATTTCAATATTGCGTGTGGCAAAGTGATCTTTCCTCTGAGCAAATATTTACCTTAAACTGCTATAACTGTAAAAAAGTTTGTTTTCACACTTGAAGGGTATATATACACTGTAATTGTAGAGAATGACTGTAGGAACTAACTAGGTTTAATTAGTAAATTTTATAGCATTTACTTTGACTTTAATAATTTCTTAATTTTTATTTGATTAATTAATTAATTAATTTTTTGTGATACTGGGGATTGAACCCAGGGGCATTCTACCTCCGAGCTACACTCCCAGCCCTATTTTTTATTCTTTGGTTTTTTTTTTTTTTTGCGATACCGGGGATTGAACCCAGGGGCGTTCTACCTCTGCGCTACACCCCCGGCCCTGCTTTTTATACTTTATTTTGAAACCAGGTCTCACGAAGTTGTGGAGGGCCTCACTAAGTAGAGAGAGAGAAACAGGGAGAGAGAGAGCTGAGGCTGGTCCTGAACCGGGATCCTCCGGTCTCCGCCTCCCAAAGTACTGCGTGCTCCACCACGCCCGGCTTATTCTTTGTTTTGAAACAGGGTCTCACTAAATTGCGGAGGGCCTAAGTAGCTGAGGCTGGCTGTGAACCTGCAATCCTCCAATCTCAGCCTCCCAAGTACTGGGATTACAAGTGTGCGCCACCACGCCTGGCTTTTTTCTTTGATTTAGAGAAAGTTCTTCAGTGTTTCCATTGGATAATAGTATTTTAAAATGTTAGAAATAGCCTAAGGTAAACTTAATTTAATATTTTTTCAAGGAAATACTTGTTAAAGAAAGAACTGACCTGGGTACATGCCTGTAATCCCGGTACTCGGGAGACTGAGACAGGAGAATTACAGGTTCAAGGATAGCTGCAGCAATGCAATGAGACCCTGTTTCAAAAAAAAGGGGGGGGGGCTGGGGGTGTAGCTCAGAGGTAGAATGCCCCTGGGCTTAATCCCCAGTTCCACCAAAAAAAAGAACTGAAGTTTGATGCTTTTCAGTTTATAAATTGTTTTCTCATAATTTTTAATTGCCATAGAAAGTGAATAAAAAGAATACAAAACAATTGGAAAACAGTTAATTTCCTTCAGTATATATTTATTAAGGGACTGCTATGCTAGGCACTGTTTCTTAGGAACAGATAGTCAAGGATTTGTTACTTTGTTATTTTCTTTTATTCCCTGTTGCCAAAATAACTATGAGGTTGAGTTTAATTATAAAGAATAGTAAGCTGGGCTTGGTGGTGCACCCTTGTAATCCCAGTACTTGGGAGGCTGAGACTGGAGGATCTGTTTTTGCAGCCAGCCTCAGCTACTTAGGCCCTTAGTAACTTAGTGAGATCCTGTTTCAAAATAAAAAATAAAAAATAGGGCTGGGGGTGTAGCTCGGAGGTAGAATGGCCCTGGGTTCAATCCCTAGTACCTCAACAACAACAAAAAAATAAGAAATAGTGTATAAACTTAATGATGTAACTCTTTACTATTTACAAGGTAACTTCACATCTCACTTAATTCTCAGTTCTGTGAGTGAGAAAAATGAATCTTAGTAAAGTTGATTTCCAAAGTAAGAGGCAGAGCTGGGACTTGACCATGGTTTTTTTTTTTCCTGTTTCTTCAAGTCCATTGATTGCTCATTACACTTAATTTAGTGTGGGATTTAAACAACAACAACAACAAAACACGAAAAACAGTACTCTTCTACTTAAGGATAGTCATACAGGTCAATGGAATAGAATCAAGAATCCAGAAATAAACTCATACATTTTTTGTCAGTTGATTTTTCTTTTTTTTTGGGTGAGAAAATAATAACTTTCTCAACAAATGGTATTGGGGCAACTGCATTATTCACATGCAAGAGAATGAAGTTCAGTCTCCCTACCTGAGAGATTCCCTGAGAGATTTTTTTTTTGGTACTAGGGATTGAACCCAGGGGCATTTTACCTCCGAGCTACACCCCCAACCCTATTTTTTTTTTATTCTTTATTTTGACTTTTTTTTGCGGTACTGGGGATTAAACCCAGGGGCATTCTACCTCTGAGCTACACCCCCAGCCCTATTTTTTGTTCTTTATTTTGAAATAGTGTCTTGCTAAGTTGTGGAGGGCCTCACTAAGTACCTGAAGCTGGCCGCGAACCCGGATCATCCGGTCTCAGCCTCCCAAGTACTGGGATTACAAGCGTGCGCCACCACGCCCGGCTTACCTGAGAGATTTTGATTTCACAAAAATCAAAATGGGCCAAAAGCCTACTGTTAGAGCTAAAATGCTAGAAAATACAGATGCAAATATTCATAACCTGGGATTAGGCAGTAGTATTATAGACATTAAATCAGAAGCACAGCCAAAGGAAAAATTAGGTAAATTGGACTTTATCAAAATTAAAACCTTTTGTGATTCAGAGGATACAACCAAGAAACTGAATAGATAGAAAAAGAATGGGAAAGTATTTGTAAATCATTAATCTGATAAAGGCCTACTATCCAGAATATGTAAAGAACTGTTATAACAAACAAAACCATTAGGCATTTTTCCAAAGAAGATATACAGATTTCAATAAGAAAATGAAAAGATGCTCACAATTATGAGATACCATATCATACCTGCAATAATAGCTGTAATATAAAAGGTGGACAATAACATGTTGGTGGGAATATAAAGAAACTAGAATTAGAAATAATGGCTCTAGCCGGGCATGGTGGCGCATGCTTGTAATCCCAGTACTTAGGAGGATCACAGGTTTGCGGCCAGCCTTGGCAACTTAGTGAGGCTCTCTGTAACTTAGTGAGACCCTGTTTCAAAATGAAAAATGAAATAGGGCTGGGGGTGTACCTTAGAGGTAGAATGCCCCTGGGTTCAATCCCCAGTATTACCAAATAAAAAAACACAAATAAAAATTGATGGAGCTGCTTTGGAAAACAATTTGGCAGTTTCTCAAAAAGCTAGACATTAGAGTTATTCCACTACTAGATAAAGACTTAAAGAAAAAAAATTGAAAGCTTATGTCCATACAAAAACTTATAAATGGATGTGGTAGCAGCATTATTCATAATAGCTAAAAGGTTAGAAACAACCCAAATGTTCAGCAGTGTATAAACAAAATGTGGTATATTCATTCCATGGAATATTATTATTTAGCCTTTAAAAAGGAATAAAATTCAAGATTTACTGTAACATGGATAAATATTGAAAACAT
Organism: Glis glis; assembly: GCA_004027185.1. NCBI lineage: Eukaryota > Metazoa > Chordata > Mammalia > Rodentia > Gliridae > Glis > Glis glis. Next base: position 24,469 of record PVJS01006309.1, read on the forward strand.
GTTAGGTGAAATAAGTGACACACAAAAGACTATTTACTGCAAGATTACATTTATACAAATTGTCCAGAAAAGGCAAATCCATAGTAACAGGAGTGAGTGGCTGGCAGTGGCTTAGGGAAAGAAGAGGCTGCTCATTTATTTGGGGTTTCCTTTTTAAGTGATGAGAATGTTCTGGAATTAGACAGTGGTGATGGTTGTATAACTCTGCCTTCCTGCACAGCTACTCTCAAGAAATGAAATGAGACAAATGGAAAAACTTCTGTCTTTATTTCCCCATAGTCTGTTTCCCTTTGTAGTGACTGTTTTATTTCCTTTTGCAATAAATTTAAAATTATTTTTTTCAAAAAAAATTTTAAATGTATTTTTAAAGACAGTAATAAAAAGCTTAACATACTAAGAAAGTTACAATTTCACACATGTGCTCAATGACAATTTTGACAGACTTTTATGTAGTGAATGTGGCCTCATGTTTCTTTTAGTTGCTCACATTTCCATTACTGAGTTACTCAAACCGATTATTCCCTAAAAACACTTTGCTGGTTATATAGGTGTGGAACATACTCAATGGGGGGGGGGCACGAAGATGATGGCGCCACCCAACCAAGCGTCCGTGAAGATATCCATGAAGACAATGGTGAGACTTCTGTTCACATCAACCAGGGAACATCAGAACACCATTCTCCTTGGGAGAGAGCTGAACCTATTAACACTGTATGCCTTACTCCTTAATTGAAATGTGAGGACCTCCCTTTTTGATTTTGTCTGAAACCCATATAATAGCCAGTATGATAGCCACTCATGTACCAGGAGATCAACATGCTCCCCAAAGCATCAGCATCGGCGTCGTCGAGAGAATCTGAACAGATGGGAGGAGGTGGGGCAATTACTGGTGGTCCAGAAGGAAATGGGGGCAGCCAACATGGGAGCAAGTGGAGTGGTGGAGGTGGTGGTGGGCCACTGAATTTTAGACCTGGCTTTCCTGGTCCCCATCCTGACCCTGGCATTGGGGGTGGCAGAGGGAAAAAAGAGTTCCATGGAGTAGCTTTTGATTTGACGTTATTTGGTTTATTTCCAGGAGATTTGGAATTCTCACTTTCATGTGTTGAAACTTGACTTTCATTTTCATTCTTCTGAGCATTCTGTTGTGTATTATTAGCTACTTCAGAGTTTGGGGAAAGCAGATCAGACAGACTTTGCTCCTCTCTATTTCCATATCTAGTGTAAACCACAACACAGGTTTCTCTCTTAAAATCAACTGAAGCGATGGTAGCTGGGTAAATGCAGCCGTCTTATGACCAAATAACAGAACATTTGTCACCAACTTTCCACTGTTTCAAGGGAGTGGTATTCTTCTTTTGGCTTTTATTCTTCTTAACAGGTTTTCTTCTAGGCGTGCCCTTTGGTTTATCTGCAGTTTCACAAATGTCACCATTCTTTAGAGCATGCTCAAAGGAAGCCACAGCTTTATCGTAAGCCTTTATCAATGCTGTATCATCCCAAATGTCAGAATCATCACTCTGGCCGGTGCCACGCTGGAACAGCACCTAGTCTTCCTGCTCCGGCTCCGGGACACCAACGCCGATGCCGACACCCATCCAAAATTATTTCTGATAGTTCCTTTACTTCCCTACTTTCTACTTATTCATTACTCTGTTAGAATCTGGCTTCTCATTCTACCATTCTTAATAAAGTCAATAATAACATCCTTATCTTCTAAATCCAAATTTGATCTTTGTCTATTGCATGATGTTTTCCTAGCACTATTGAGTACTTTTTGTGTGTGTGGTAATGGGGATTAAACCCAGGGGCGTTCTACCTTTGAGCTACACCCCAGCCCTATTTCATTTTTTATTTTGAAACAAGGTCTCACTAAGTTGCCAAGGCTCACCTCAAGCCTGTGATCCTCCTGTCTCAGCCTCTCAAGTACTGGGATTGCAAATGTGCGCCACCACACCCAGCTTGAACACACATTTTCTGTGTGTGTGTGTGTGTGTGTGTGTGTGTGTGTGTGTGTGTGTTACTGGGGATTGAACCCAGGGGCATTTTACCTCTGAGCTACACCCCCAGCCTTATTTTATTTTGAAACAAGTTCTCACTAAGTTACCGAGGCTGGCCTGGAACCTGTGATACTCCTGTCTCAGCCTCACAAGGACTGAGGTTACAGGTGTGCACCACCATGTCCAGCTTTGAACACACTTTTTAGAGCTTCCTTTTACTTCTGGGTTGATATTCCTCCAGCTCTCCATTCTGTTTTAATCCCCATTCTTGACCTTTGTTTGTTTGTCTGTCTCTTACGTGTTACTGCTTTAATCTCAGGTTTTCCTGCCTTTTTATGGGTATACTCATGGGAAATTTTATGCATTCCCGTGGCTTCATTCATCCACCACTATACATGTATATCCATCTACCAACAGATTTGTAATATTTGTTTTGCTAGCCCTTCTCTTTTTTTTATCATTCTAGTTGAATTTTTTTTTTTTTTTTGCGGTACCGGGTATTGAACGCAGGGGTGTTCTACCTCCGCGCTACGCCCCCGGCCCTATTTTTTATACTTTATTTTGAAACCGGGTCTCACAAAGTTGTGGAGGGCCTCACTAGAGAGAGAGAGAGAGAGAGAGCGCTGATTTTATTTTATTTTATTTTTTTATTTTATTTTATTTTATTATTTTATTTTATTTTATTTATTTTATTATTTTATTTTATTTTTATTTTATTTTATTTTTTTATTTTATTTTATTTTATTATTTTATTTTTTTATTTTATTTTATTTTATTATTTTATTTTATTTTATTTTATTTTATTTTATTTTATTCATAGTACTGGTGATTGAACCCAGGGACTTCTAACTCTGAGCAACACCCCCAGCCCTATTTTATTTTTATTTTTTGTGGTACTGGGGCTTGAACCTAGGGGCATTCTACCTCCAAGCTGTACCACCAGCCCTATTTTTTATTCTTTATTTTGAAACAGGGTCTCACTAAGTTGCAGAGGGCCTCGCTAAGTAGCTGAGGCTGGCTGCAAACCTGTGATCCTCCTGTCTCAGCCTCGCAAGTACTGGGAGTACAAGTGTACGCCACCACGCCTGGCTTTATTTTTAGTTTTGAAACAGTGGCTCACTAAGTTACTGCACCCTGGCCTTAAACCTGAAATCCTCCTATCTCTGGGATTACAGTCACCACTCCTGGCTTAAGACATTTTAAATAAATGTTGGATATTTTTCAGGCTTTTGTCTTTGGCCTTGATCTCTTGAGTACTGTTAGATATTTCCATGGCTTTATTTATCACCCATGTGCTGATAATTTACAAACCTACATCTTTTCCCTTCGTTTCAATTTCATCTAGCTAACTGTATACTTGATACTTCAACTTTGGTATTTTACATTTATCTCAAACTCAACATGCCTAAACCTGAACTTGTATTCTTTTCTGTCTTTGTGGAAATAATATTTGCCTAGATATATTAGCCATTCCCTCCTCCTGCCATGGTACTGGGGATTGAACCCAGGGACATTCTACCTCTGAGCCACACCCCCAGCCTTATTTTATTTTTTATTTTGAAACGGGTCTTGCTAGGTTGCTGAGAGTCTCACTATGTTGCTGAGGCTGGCCACAAACTTGTGATGCTCCTGTCTCAGCCTCCCAAGTACTGGGATTATAGGCCATTCTTCTCCTTTTTTTTTTTTTTTTTTTTTTTTGCTGGTATTGGGGATGGAACCCAGGGGCCTTCTACGTCCGGGCTATGTCCACAGCCCTATTTTACTTTTTATTTGGAAACATGATCTCACTAAGTTGTTGAGAGCATTGCCAAGTTGCGGAGACTGGCTTTGAACCTACAATCCTCCTGTTTTAGCCTCCCAGGTACTGGGATTACAGGCTGTGCTACCATGCCTGGCTGACTTCTTCATCCTTGACTTCTCTTTCTGGCCTAGATATTTCATCTATCACATAATCCTGTTGCTTTTACTTCCTTAATTATCTTTTGAATGCATTTTCTTTTTCTAATATAATTTTTAAGTCAAAATAATTTTTGCAAATAATTAAAAAATTAAATATGCCACTAGGCTTATAAGTAGATAGAGAATAATTATATAATTTGATTACCTAAACTTGACATTTTTTAAAGTTAAAGGGGGGCACTATTAAGATTATATTGAGCTGGGCGTGGTGGCGCACGCTTGTAATCCCAGTACTTTGGGAGGTGGAGACCGGAGGATCCAGGTTCGCGGCCAACCTCATCTCTCTCTCTCTATCTCTCTCCCTGTCTCTCTCTTTCTCTCTCTCTACTTAGTGAGGCCCTCCGCAACTTCGTGAGACCCGGTTTCAAAATAAAGTATAAAAAATAGGACCAGGGGTGTAGCTTGGAGGTAGAACGCCCCTGGGTTCAATCCCCGGTACCGCAAAAAAAAAAAAAAAAAGATTACATTGAAATCAGGCATGATGGCACATGCCTGTAATCCCAGTATTTGGGAGGCTGAGACAGGAAGACCATAGGTTCAAGGCCAGCCTCAGCAACCTAGGGAGACCCTTTTCAAAATAAAATAGGGCTTAGGGTGTAGCTTGGAGGTAGAATGCCTCTGGGTTCAATCTTTAATATATATAAAAAAAGATTACATTGAGGGCTTGGAAGTTACTTCACTTATAGGATGTATGCTTAACATAATTATACCTCGCTTATCATGAGAAATAGTTATCTATTCTTCACTACCCATTATTCCTATTTATAATTGCTTTAGCTGATTCTTTGAGTTCCTGTTTGCAGACATCATGTGTGTGAGTATTGTGTGTGTGTGTATAGATATTGCAGTTACTATTGGTTGACTTTCTACTGTAAAATATGAAGAATTGACTTTCTTACACCTTTCTTGCCCATTTTCCCATTGTAGTTATATAATTTGATTACTTTAGCAGATAGTGTTTTTCATTTCACTTTTAGTTTTCCTAAGAAAACTTAATTACTTCTCACTGATTGACGCCTATACTTTTTTCTAGAATAATAAAATGTCTCCCCATATGGTCAAACATTCAAGGTAATTTATCTGTTCCATCTGCTTATTTTCTTGGATACTCTCTCTCATGGAGCTCTCTAGCTACCTGCTGCAGTCTGTAAGGTTTTTTTCTAGACTAGTGAGTAGTCTTCCTTGAAATTCTCTTCAGATAATCATGAGAATTCCTTTTTACTTCTCACTTCTTTTGGGTCTCCTTCTTTTGGGTCCATCTTTCTTTTTCTTTTTTTTCCTTTGTTTATGCCCTCCTTTTGATTGTATATTTTCAGCATATTCTCCAGTAGCTTCCTGAGAAAGGATTCATGGGAGGTAAATTAAGACTTTGGGTTGCTAATACCTCTTCTAGCCTTCTTCTTGATTGATATTTGTTTATTGTTGGTTTGGATTCCTAGTTTGGGAATAATTTTCCTTCAGGTATTTGGAAGACATTGTTCCAGTGACTTACAGCTTCTAGTGTTGCTATTTAGAAGTCCAGTAACAAGGCTGGGGTATTAGCTCACTGGTAGATCCCTGTGTAGAATGTGCAAAGCCCTGGGTTTGATACCCTGCACTGCAAAAATAACATAAAAGTCCAATATCATTCTTATTTCTGTTAGGGTTTTTTGTGGTTTTTTTCCCCCTCTTAAAATTTCTAGAATTTTTCTTTTACGAGGGATAAAAAGATGATGGTGTTTGATATGGGTATTTCTTCATTTATTGTGCTGGGCTCCTAGAAGGCCCTTTGAATTTGGAAACACTGTTTTTTAAGTTTCAGAAATGTTATTTCTTATTTGACAATTTTCTCCCCTTCTATAACTATATTCTGTTCTTTATTTCTGGATATCAGACTTCTGAATTGATCCTTTATTTTTTAAATCTTTTTTTTCCTCCTTTTGTCTTTGTTGTTCTTTCTGAGAGTTTTTCCTTAACTGGGTTGGTAAAGTGTTTGTGCTTAGCCTTTGTTAAGATTTGTATTTTTAACTGAGGTGAAATTCACATAACAAAATTTACCACTTTAAAGTAAACTACTCTATGGCATTTAGTACATCCTTTTTGTGGGTGTGTGTTGCTGGGGATTGAACCCAGGGCTACTTGCATGGTAGGCAAGTACTCTTATTACTGAGCTACTGAGATACCTCCCTAACCCCCACCCCATCTTTCTAAATAAGACCTTGTACTTGAAATTTCAAGTGTGAAATGCTATAACAAAGAGCAGCAAATTTTAGGATAGGCAGATATCTTCCATGTATCTCTCCCTGACCAAATCATTTCAGTTTGATATCCTCAAATTTAGAATTGTTGTTCTTGGAAATAATTAGAAAAACTACTGGGGATTGGGATTGTTTTGAAAAGTAAAACTTTAGGGGGAGAGAAAGGTAGTTGAGGCACTCAATCTTGAATCTTAGAACCATTCCTGTGTCTATTGGACAGGATGAAACAAATGAATCTGTAAGGGCATAATATCACTTATACTTGTTTTCTTTTTATTTACTGTATTTTGAGTAGGACCTAAGTCTGTATTATATTTGAGGAACCAAATTTAAGAAAACCCTCAGTTTCACTGAAAACATTAATATTTTCTTTGAAGCTTTTTTCCCTTTCCATGTACATTATCCAAGCAAATCTGGGTAATTGGAACTAGAGTGGAACTTGAGGCTGGAGATGCCAGCTTTCTACTTACTGAATCACAAAAGCATTTAGCATTAGTTTGATTAGAATGTGTGTTTTCCTGCCCTTAACACTGTTATGCCCCCTTTGAATGCTTATTTTCTACAACAAAGAACAACAAATTGACAAGCATCTAGTTGACTCTTCAAGGATTCTAAAAAGCTTCTGGCAAGGTAAAGTTTTTTTCCCCCCTTTTAGAATATTGGTTCAGCACTTCTAATTGAACAAAAATAATAGTGGCTTAAAAAGATAGCCTTCTTCAAAGACAAAACTGATTGTAGGGTCTCAAGTCCCCTCTACTTTCTTGCTTTGACTTTGTTATTTGAATGATTGATGTTGATCTTCTAACACATCCTGCAACTGAATTTCAGTCCATGGGAAGGAGTAGACTGTAGAGGGCAGGCAGCTTCCTAATATGAGCATGATCTGTCAGAGCCCTCAGCTAGAACTGCAAGGCACATTAACTGCAAGGCGGAGTGGAAAATAATCTTTGTGTGGGTCACTATGAGGCAAGCTAAAACTAGGGTTTTGATTAGTAAAAGGAAGGAGAAATTAGCTTGGGAGGGCAGTTATCAGTTTCTGAAATTAAAAGGGTGGCAAGGAAATTAAATTTTAAAAACTTGAAAACTTCTTTGCTTTCTAGTATGACAGCTTGTTCTAACCTTATTCTTGTACATTTTTGCCTCAGACCTGCAGTCAGCTCAGGTTCTATGTGTTAGCAAATAATTTATGGATATTGTAACCTGATTATTGCTATTGAGTTGGTCATTATTTTCAAGACTTTTCAGTGGACAGATATAGGAACTTTTTTTCCTTAAAAGAGAAAAAAATATTTGTATCCAATTCAAATTAAAGATATTTAAACTGTACTGGTTTAAGAAAGTTTATGTTGATTACTGGCTGTGCAAGTAGAGGTACAATCTTATTCTCACTATAATTTTCAGTGTCCTCATCTTTTAAATGGGGTTAATATAAATGGCATCTTACAGTTATGATTAAATAAGTGTTCAAGAACTCACTGATTTAATTATTTTCTATCACTGATTTAATTATTTTCTATCACTCCTAATTTTTATTGTAGGGCTTCAAAAAGACTTGCTTTTGAAGGTAACACTTGTGCCATCAGGGAAGATTGGGCCTTAGGTGGGATGTAGAGGTTTAGTCTGAAGAAATAGGCAGGCAAGCCGGGCGTGATGGCGCACACTTGTAATGCCAGTATTTGGGAGGCTGAGACAGGAAGATCTCAGGTTCAAAGCCAGCCTCAGCAACTTAGTGAGGCTCCCAGCAACCTAGTAAGAACCTGTTTCCAAATAAGATATAAAATCGGGCTGGGGGTGTAGCTTGGAGGTAGGACACCTCTAGGTTCAATCATCAGTACCAAAAATAAATAAAGAAAGAAATACACGGGCAAGGGACTTAACCGGGGACTTTGATCTGTTTTTGTCAGACATGAAATCAGTTTAAGTCTCCAACCTTTCTTTTTCCAAATTGCTTTGTTTATTCTAGGTCCTTTGACTTTACATGTAAATTTTTTTTTGAGGTACTGGGGATTGAACCCAGGGGCATTCTACCTCTGCCCCACACCCCTGGCCCTATTTTTTATACTTTATTTTGAAACCGGGTCTCACGTAGTTGCGGAGGGCCTCACTAAGTAGAGAGAGAGAGAGAGAGAGAGCTGAGGCTGGCCGCGAACCCGGATCCTCTGGTCTCCGCCTCCCAAAGTACTGGGATTACAAGCGTGCGCCACCACGCCCGGCCTTACATGTAAATTTAAATCATGCATGTTAATTTTTATAAGAACCTATTGCAGTTTTGATTGGAATTTATTAAAATTTGTTATTAGAGCCAGGCGTGGTGGTGCATACCTGTATTCCAGTATTTGGGAGACTGAGACAGGAGGATTGCAGGTTAGAGGCCAGCCTCAGCAACTTAGTAAGATCTTGTTTCAAAAATAAAAATTAAATGCCCCTGGGTTCAATCCCTAGTACCACACAAAAAATAAATAATAAACAAACAAAAGAAAATTGTTATTAGGTGGAAACCCAGATATGTAACAGAATGTGGGCTTAAGTTTTATTCTTCTAGAACCTGATTTACTTGAACAAATATATCAGTCTCTTTGTGGCAGGGTTTCCTTAGCTCCCCTCATCTTCCCAGTGATGATTATGTATTTCTTTGATTCTATGAAATACTATTTACCTATTCCCTACCTTCTCTTTCTGAAACCAGGATGGATGTAAAAATTACTGACAGGGACATTTTGTCAGTTTTCAGGTAGAATAGAAGCTTGTCTCTGACACTGTTGTCTCTGGTATGGCATCGTTTAGCTTTTGTTCCAGCCAAATTATTTGCTTTGGTAATACTTCATGATTGTGAAATTTCTATGTTTAAAGATTTAAATCGTTTAGTTAATGTAGTATGAACTTTTGGCTAATAATTAAGTTTTACAAAAGGGGGGTAGTAGTAAGAGCAGGTTCCCTTCCCTTTTCTTGCTTTCCTTTCCAGAAAGGTTTTGACTTGCATTTTCAATTGTTGTGTTGAGCAATATGTACATACTCACATATGTCCATATTTAAAAATTTTTTAAATTCTGAAAACTTTGAAATATACACAAAAACAGAGAAAATAAAATAGCAAACTTCAAGAGCCCTTGCTTCATTTCCATAATTAACCCCTTTTTTTGGTTGTGTTTGCTTTATCTGCCTCCCAACCACTATGCACATTGTTGGTGGATTATTTTAAAGCATATCATAGACAAGTCATTTTGTCCATAAATACTTCTGTGTGCATCTTTAATGTATAAGGATATAATTATTTTTTCAGTGAAGTCATGCAGGATTAAGATCTGAAGACAGTAGGATTTACTACAAAAGAAAAAAAAAGTTGGAAAGGAAGATCATACCAGACATGAAGGAAGTGTATTTTGAAAAGGAGGAACTAAAACAAGACTAATGTGTTTGGAGAATAAAAGAAAAGAGATCAAAATACAAAAGGAAAAGGAAGGTTAGGCTTGGCTTTGTGGCTATGCTAAGTAATGATTGTTATTAATATGAAAGCAATAGGAAGTCATCAAGGATTTTATTTAGAGGGTGGAGGAGAGGGAGACAAAATTGGATGTTGGAAGACCAGGTAGGCATTGTTACGTTAGTATTGGCAATTGGCTTAAACAAGGTGGCTGGTGCTAGCAAACAAGATGAAAAGAAGCAACAATTTCAAGAGATATTTAGGAGGTTAAATCAATCAAATTTGATGACATACTGCATTTGGGGTTTAAGGACAGGGAGATGGCTTCTGCAAAACTGCATAGATGATACCATTTACTGAGCGTAGAGCATGTTGGAAGAGGACCATTTTGGTCAGAGGAAAATCAGGAGTTTAGTTTTGAATATGTTTAGTTTTTGAGGTACCTTTGAGCCATTCAAAAGTAAATGTCAGGTAGAGGAATAACTTGATGTTCAGAAGAGAGACATAGATTGGGCTTGTACAATTTTTGAATATTTTCTGTGTATAGAAGTGATTGAAGCTGAGGGTAGTTGGGTTGAGGGATGAGTGTAAATTGTCCAAAGCCTGTATGACTGAGCCTTGAGGATCTTCAGCATCTAACAGCTAGGTATTGGAGGTTCATTCTGGGTTGGGGGTGAGGGTAAAAGACAAGAGCAGCGTAGCTAGAGAAGAGAAGGAAAACATAATACTTGTGTGTGAAAGCTAAAGAAATATGTTTAAAGGACTAGGAAATAGTTTTGAATGCTGCTTGGAAGCCAGATCTGAAAATCTCTACTAGATTTAATATCACTTTTAGTTATCAGTTGCTGTATAACAAATCACTACAAAACTTAATGGCTTAAAACAATGTATCATTATTATTATTATTATTATTATTATTATTTTGGTACTGGGTATGGAACCCAGAGGCATTCTCCCTCCAAGTTATACCCCCAACCCGATTTTATTTCTTATTTGGTAACAGGGTCTCACTAAGTTGCTGAGGCTACTTGTGATCCTCCTGTCTCAGCCTCGTAAGTACTGGGATTACAAGTGTGTGCCACCACGCCCGGCTTGTATTATTTCTTAAGGTTCTGTGGGTTGGCTGCATTTGTGTGGGAGCTTAACTGGGGCTGGAACATAAAAGATGGCCTTCTTTATGTACCTATGATGCTGACTAGCTGAGGCACCTTGCTTCTCTTCCTTGTGGCTTTTGTCTCTCCATCATTCAGTAGTCTAGTTCAAGTTTTTTGCATGGTGGCTGGTTTCTACAGGCATGAAAATGAGCTGCAAGGCCTAGTAAGACTTAGGCCTGGAATGCTTTGGCCACACTCTTCGATCAACCACAGTGACCCCAAAAGACCATTGAGACTTAGTTTTAGTGGAGTGAGAGCACTAGGAAATGACTAAAGAAAAATTCCTAATCATTTCTCTGTATTTTTTTCAAACTTGACCTAAACTAGGCTGCTAATTTCCCGAATGCTTCCTGTTTCTTTCCTCTCACATGCTCCTTTCCCTGACTGCTGTTTCTATCTCCCCATATTAAAATCTTGACAGTTTGTAAAAGCTTCAGACCTTTCTTTAAAGTCTTCAGTCTCTCTCCTCTGCTTTTGATGCCCCAGCAGTTCTGAAGTTTAGCTTTTATCCCAGTCTTTGTTTTATACTATTTTGTGTTTCCTGTGTCCTTTGATCATAGTCCTCACTCTACATTGATCTCTAACCCTCATGGGGTTCTAGACTTGCAGTACACTTTTTTATCTTCAAACTTGCTCAGATGCCATGTCCTCTGGGAAGCCTTCCCTGGTTCCTCCCCCCATTGTATATACTACAATTTTTACTTATATGTTTTCAGAGATAGGAAATTACAATGTCTAATGCATTACCTTCACTAAATCAACCCGAGTAGTAGCTTGATTTGCGATCTCCATTCTTACTTTTAAAAAGGGGTCTCACATGATATCAGTTACAATTTGAATATTTATGATAATTACCTGTTTGATAGTGTGCCAAATTCATTGGTACTAGGCCAGTGTAGTAAACTATAAAGAAAAGTTATGTCTTGGTGTGTGAGGTAAACAAGTCTAAGAAAATATATGGTTAAGTTAAATAATATTTGGCCAAGGTCTTTGTATCTCTTAATAAGGCAAGAATTTGAGGTTATTTTCCATATGGGCTTCAGTAGAAGTATGTCCATGTGTAAAATTTTCATTATAAGTATTGTACGCTGAATTGGGTTAAATAGTTGGTATGGCACCAGCATATAGGATATCTGTTGCTCCAGGCTTTAGGCAGGTTTTGCTCATGCCTTTGTATCCTTTATGTCTGGCCACATACACGGGCCATACAGATGAGCTAGTTGCACACACAGAGTAACACTCATAGCTCTTGGAGATAGACTATTTTGGTTCTGTAAACACATATTCCATGGAAATCCGTCTTTCTCTGTGTGTGTGTGTGTGTGTGTGTGTGTGTGTGTGTGTGTGTGTGCTCGCGTGCGCGTGCATGTGTTGGGGTGGGAGGAGGAAAATTCTTGTTGGCAGGACACTGAGAGGTATCTGTGCTCTGGTTACCACCCTCACTTTCCTCCTCTAACTTTCGTACTTTCCCTTAGACTGTGGGAGAGACCTCATTTATTCTTTCATTTGACAGTTACTATGGGGAGAAAAAACAGAATCAGATACTCCTTCTGCCCTCTTCTAAACTGGTGGGATAACTGAGTAAAAGGTCATTAAAATTTAAGTGGGAAATACTATTATTATGAAAGGACATATAATTTTAATTACTTCATTAATAGAACTGTTTGGCTGAACATGCAGATAGAAAGGGAATATTGTTAAATGGTGGCCAGATCAACCTTTACGCATGGTGGGTTGTGCTTAGGTTGGATGCCAGGAGACATTTTGTTTAGATTCCTGAATTAAAGATGTTTTAAAAATAAATTTCTTCTATCTTCTTTTACTGTTTGTTGACTCTATTTGGTTTTATATTCTACAGCTCAAAAAAAAGTAATGTATGAGAATCCTGGTTATATGAGGTTTTATAATAGTTTTCCTTAGAATGAGCTAGCTAAAACGTTATCTCCAGTCTTGTTTATTTGGCTTGTTATGTCCTTACTAAATTCTGAAATAGTGCCATGCTTATGCTAGGTGCTACACAAATAAATAAAATTGAAGTTGGAGCTTTTAGTTCCATCTTAGCAAAGTCACAAATAATTAGGGTCTTAATCATCATCAAATACAAGATAATGAAGCCGGGCGTGATAACACACACCTGTAATTCCAGTACTTGAGAGACTGAGATAGGAGGATTGTGAGTTCGAGGCCAGCCTCAGCAACTTAGTGAGACCCTGTTTCAAAATAAAAAACAAGTGTGCATGTATGTCACTATTATTTTGAACCACATTTTTTTTTTTTTTTTTTTTGCGGTACCGGGGATTGAATGCAGGGGCATTCTACCTCTGCGCTACACCCCTGGCCTTATTTTTTTATACTTTATTTTGAAACCGGGTCTCACGAAGTTGCGGAGGGCCTCACTAAGTAGAGAGAGAGAGAGAGAGAGAGAGAGAGAGAGAGAGAGACTTGAACTACATTATGATGTGAGACTACAGTGCAACAACAAAAGTATATAAAAATAAATAAAATTAATGTTGAAGCCTAAAAAATAAAAGTAAAAAAGGGCTGGGGTGTAGTTCAAAAGTAAAATGCCCCTGGGTTCAGTCCCCAGTACCAAAAAATATATATTCATATTCATACTACACATATATATGATAATCAAAGAAAAAATTGTGCTTTCATAAATACTAAAGTTTGAGCATGCCTAATGATAAGACTATCACCAACTTAATCTACCATTTGTTTTTCAGATCACTGTTAGAAATAAGTTTTATTCTAGCCGGGCATGGTGGTGCACGCTTGTAATCCCAGTACTTTGGGAGGCAGAGACTGGAGGATCCAGGTTCACGGCCAACCGCAGTGTGCATGTGCGCGCGCGATCGATCGATTGATCTCTCTCTCTCTCTCTCTCTCTCTCTCTCTCTCTCTCTACCTAGCGAGGCCCTCCGCAAACCCGGATCCTTCTGTCTCAGCCTCCCAAGTACTGGGATTACAAGCATGCGCCACTACACCCGGCTAGAAATAAGTTTTATTCTTTGTTGTTGTTAAGTTCAGCAAGAACTCAAAAGTGAAGGGTAGTAAGGTCTCCAAAGAAAGGAAAATAGGACAGTCTTCTTAACTTTAAATTGGAGTTACACTTCCTTTTCTGTCAGCTACTAAGAAAAATACATAAGATATCTAGTGATATCACTAAAATGAGTCATTTAAAATAATAATATAGAAAGCCTCAACTGTATACAAGTTAAAAATTCATTGTTAATTATAATCTCTTTTTTTGCTTATTAGTCCATTAGACTGAAGCTTTGCCAAGTATAATCTTATGAAGACCCCAATAAACGCCAATAATATCATGGCTATGGGAAAATTACTGTGTTATTAAATCACACCATGATTATCCAATTTTTAAATTTTATAGTTCTCTTTAGATGTTCTAAATTTAATTATACAGCAGGGGTTACTGGAGTATATTCTAAAATGTTTCCTAACATACAGTCTTATGTTGTATCTCATCTCTAAAAGGAAGATAATAATAGCAACTTATTATAAATATTATATGCAAAAGCTCATAGAACAGTATTCAAAATATGCTATTATAATTATAATTGTTTTTATTGCTATTATCCATGTATTGAAAATTGAAAGGGGAAGAAAAGTATAGGTGTGGGCCACTATGCCTGGCTAAGGGCCCTGGGTTTGATTTTCAGTACCACACACATACACAAAGAGTAATTGGGAGAAAGGTATAAGATGTGACTTAAAATCAGTATTTTGATTCAGAAGATAATTTAAAATTTTTTTTCCTGAAAGTGGCTACTTTTATAAATTTTTGGTTTTTCCATTTAATAATATTAGTTTTTTATATCTATAGCTCAATATTTGATTTTTTAAATGCAGTTTATGTTTTCAGTAATGGTTAGGCTGTATAATGCAGTGTTTAAGAGCACAGGGTCTGGAGCTAGACTACCTGGGCTTAAATTCTGTCTCCTAGCCTTTACTGTTCATGTACCTTCTGAAAAGCTAAAGTGCTTCTGTGTTTCATTTCTTATCATTTCTAAGTAAGTGGAGACTATAATTGTGCTTGACTTATTGGTTTATTTTGTGGATTGATTGAATGAATATATATATATGAATTTATATAGATATAAAAAATTTTTATATATGAACTAATATATATGTATAAATGAGTTTATATACACATGGTTTAAACAATGTTTGGCATCTAACAGCAACTACTATACAAGTGGTATTGTTGTTACTAATGGCTATTTAATTTATTTAGTGATGCTGGGGATTGAACCCAGAGCCCTGCACAGCTAAGCAGGCACTCTACCACAGAACTGCATTCCCAGCCCAATGAACAATTTTTAAACATTACAATTAGATATTTAAATTTGAATATTCTCATTCTCCAGTTTCCTGAGATTAAGCTTCAAAAAACAATTCGTATAAAACTATTTGCCTGTCAGTGTCCAGAAATAAAAATCCTACTAAAAACCTTGATAGCTAGTACTGTGATTTTCAGTTTTCATCTTTCTGTTTGCTGGCTTCACTTTAAATACATCTGTGAGCCGGGCGTGGTGGCGCACGCTTGTAATCCCAGTACTTTGGGAGGCGGAGACCGGAGGATCCGGGTTCGCGGCCAGCCTCAGCTCTCTCGTTCTCTCTTTCTCTTTCTCTCTCTCTCTCTCTCTTTCTCTACTTAGTGAGGCCCTCCGCAACTTCGTGAGACCCGGTCTCAAAATAAAGTATAAAAAATAGGGCCGGGGGCATAGCGTGGAGGTAGAACGCCCCTGCGTTCAATCCCCGATACCGCAAAATAAATAAATAAATAAATAAATAAATAAATAAATAAATAAATAAATACATCTGTGAAACAAATGCTCTTAGGAACAGGATCCTGTCCCTCAGAGCTCTTTGAGTACTGGGTCTGTGTTTTATTATTCAACTTTAAATCCTCAGAACCTAAATGTGCCTAATATTTGGTTGTTACATAAAAAATGGTGTGTGAATGCATGCATAATTTTCAGGATGTATTCTACTTTCTTGCAATATATATATATAATATATATATATATATATATATATTATATATATTTGTGTGTGTGGTACCGGGGATTGAACCCAGGGGTGTTCTACCTCCGTGCTACACCCCTGGCCCTATTTTTTTATCCTTTATTTTGAAACCGGGTCTCGCGAAGTTACGGAGGGCCTCACTAGGTAGAGAGAGAGAGAGACAGGGAGAGGGGGAGAGAGAGAGAGAGAGAGACAGAGAGATAGAGAGAGAGAGCTGAGGCTGGACGGAACCCGGATCCTCCAGTCTCTGCCTCCCAAAGTACTGGGGTTACAAGCGTGCGCCACCACGCCCGGCCTCTTGCAATATATTTTAATTGCTGATCAAGTAGAATTCTTTGTAGGGTCCTTAAAAATTTCTGAGCTTTATAATTTTATCTAATCTACCTCTCATCAAGTCAAAGCATATATGAAGTTTTTTTGTCTTTGGTATTATAAAATAATGATATTGTTATAAAGAGATCGATAACTATTTGAATGAATAATTTACTGACTTTTGACAATTATCTCCATATTAATATGTTGTAGTAATTTGGGTAAGAATAGTCTGCCATATTTGCCTACTTGTGTTCCTTTTTGTTTTGGATTTTTAAAAATGTAGTACATGGAACAGAACATTAGAAATTAGCATGTTCTCTCTTAGCATGTTCTTCTGTGTAGTCTCTTTTTTCCTTCTACTTCCCTTTCCCAGAAGCAACAAATATGACCTTGGGGTATAGTCTTCTGGCTCATGTTTTCTTATTTTTACTACATGTATATGTTATACATATAGAAAAATAGCACTAAATATTGTTTACTTTTAACAGTGTAGAGAAGTGTCATTCTGTTCATATCATTTTACATCTTAATCGTTTTTTCATCTGATAGTGTTTTTGACTCAGAAATAGACTCACACATGTACAGTCACCCAACATAAGAAAGAAGAGGTGGTCTAGTTCCTCAAAGAAAGGATGATCTTTTCAGTAAATAGTGCTGTCAGTTAGATATCCATTTGGGGGGGCATATATCTTCATCCTCCCGTATACCAAACTTGATACCAGATGTATTTCAGGCTTGGTTATAAGTTGTAAAATACTAAAGTTTCTATAAGAAAATGTAGGAGAGTACCTTCATGATGTTTGAGTACATGAAAAGCACTAATTGCGAAAGGAAAAAAAAGTTAAATTCTATTTATCAAAAGATACCACTAAAATAATGAAAGGGGTCATGAAGTGGGAGAAAATATTTGTAATTTCCAACAAAGGACTGATACTTGGAAAATATTAACAGTTCTCCAAATCAATAACAAAAAGATAGGCAACTAAATTAAAAAAATAGGCAGAAGACTTTAATGGGCACTTCACAAAAGAGCACATTGACTTGGCAGTAAGAAATGGTGATCAACTTCCATAGGAATCAGGGAAATTGAAACTCTTATGAGACACACACACACACACACACACACACACACACACACCCCCACCCACCTAAAATGTAAGACAACTAGTACTAAGTGTCAGAGAAAGAGAAGTGAAGCAACTGGTTCTCTCATATACTTTTGGTGGGAGTATAAATTTCCACTTGGAAAAACTGTTTGGCAGTCCATACCCTTTGATGGAGCAATTCCATTCCTAAGTGTATACCCAACAGAAAATGCATGCATATACTTACCATAAAGGCATGTGCTGTTTTTTCATAGTTACACTATCCATAACAGACCCAAACAATACAAATGTCTTTCAACAACAAAGCAAAAATTACAGTATATTCACACACCCAATATGGCAATAGGTATGAATAATCTATATAAAGTTTCAAATCAGGCACAACTGGTCAGTTGCGGAGGGTTTGTTACTGGAGGGCATGTAAGTCAGGCTGCACGAGTGCATTCAACCTGTGTAAATTCATCAATCTGTACATTCATGATTCGTGTTTTTATTTTATATATCATATTATAAAAATTGTTTTGAGATTCATCCATGTTGGATTTCAGAGATATAGTTTATTCAGTTTAATTATGGTATATGAACAGAACATAGCTTGTTTATAGGACTTGTTAGTTCCCATTTTTCCTCTGTTTCAAATACTGTTGTAGTCAGTATTCTTAATAATGCTATAGTAGGTATTGTTGTTGTGCTGGGGATTGAACCCAGAGCCTCTTGCATGCTCAGTTCATGCTTTGCTACTGACCACACCCCCCAGTGTGTGTATGTGTTTTGCTGGGGATTGAGCCCAGGGGCATTCTACCTCCGAGCTATACCCCCAGCCCTGTTTTATTTTTTATTTTGAAACAGGGTATCATTAAGTTGCTGAGGGTCTCACTAAGTTGCTGAGGCTGGCTTTGAACCTGTGATCCTCCTGTCTTGGCCTCCCAAGTACTAGGATTACAGGTGTGCACTACCATGCCTGGCTCCTAGTATTCTTTTATACAACTTTTTGTGAAAATATGAGAGTTTCTCTAGGAGGGGGCATTCCTGTGTTAGGATATGCTTATCTCCAACTCTACCTGATGATATCAAATTATGCTCTAAACAGTAGTATATTTATTGGCCCACCTAGAGTGTTGGAGGGTTTTCATTGTTTTTATAGTCTTATTATCACTTGGTATTACCAAACTTTTAAAATTTATGCTGATCTTAGGGTATGAAATGTTATCTCATTGATATTTCAATTTGTATTATCTCATAACTAGTATATTTGAGCATCTTTCCACATGTTATAGGCCATATGAATTTCCTCTTGGGTATTCTTAAAATTTTCACTTCTAGGAAGTATCCATTTTTCTTCCATGTTTTCCTAATGATTAATTTTATTCTTCTTGATTTATGTTCAATTTTCTTTGATTTTCAAAGTCCATATATTCATGAAGACTCTTTCCCTTTGTGGTTTTAAAATGTTACTAGAATTTCAGCTGTAAACTTTGAATTTGGAATAATTAATTCTTTTAAAAGTATTTATTTTAGATTTTTAAATTTTTCTGTTCCTGTTTGCCTACCATTAATCCATCCTATTTACTAATACATTCTCCCTACTCCTATTCCCTTTTGGTGATGAGAGGTTGGTTATGATGGGGGAGGGGGAAATAAGAAAAAAGTAAATAAAAATTTGGCAAAAGTTTTATAAAATCCAAATAGTTATGTATAAAATGCTTGGAAATATTGTGGCCCTTGCTAGCTTTTCTTTTTACTTGAAATGCATTCTGTGTTTAGCATTGTGTAGCCAAAGGCCAGTTATTTCGTGGACTCTTGTCCTCCAAATGACTGTATATTTATAGGCCCCCAGGAGTGGGCAGATGCTCATCAGTACGTGATTGGTTGTGTGTATGTGGTCTGTGCAGGGCCTGTTATCCCTTGAAGCTTTGAAACGGTTCCACTTACCCATTATTCTGCAGAACAACTGCTGTACACAGTTTTCAAGTACTTAGTGCCACTGCTACTTTGTTTCTGTGACCTCAGAGAGGAAAATGACCAAGTACCATGTAGCTGTGTTTTCCCAAATTCAAAGGTGATTGCTTGGTCTGGGGTAAGAGATGATGTAAACAGTGCTTTTTCATTTATCTCAGGCAATATGCAGTAAAAGCAGCAAAGTCCTAGAGTTTCTAAGTTGTTTGCAAGTATTACAGAGCCTTTGCGGTTGGGGAACCTTCCTCAAAGAACATCCTGGCCCAGATTTTTTCAATATGCCTTTCCTATCGCCTCTGCCTTCTGACCAGTGCCAGAGGGAGAGCACATGACTGCTGTCCATGGTCACAAAATGTTGGCTGATCTCGATAAAGAAGTCTTGTAGCAAATTCCCTTGGCATGGATCTTTGAGGGAGAGGTGCCAGCACAGCAGAGCTTCACTAGCAACTCTTCCTAGAATAGAATTGGATTTTTAAAGAGTTTTATGTGAGTCAATGAAGAAACTTGAGACATACATCAGTGTGGAATGGCTTGAGTCCCTAATATATCAAGGTCAGAAATCTTTTCTGTGAGATTTAGGAAGCCTTCAGAGCAAATATAGTTAGGTCTTGCTTTATGAAGAAATTAGTATAAACTCCGGTCATTAATTTGGAAGTGATAATTTTTAAAAGTGTGTTCTCTATTTTTTTTTAAAAACCTCCAATCCTTTTAGAAATACTAAGTCCCTGAGTGTGCTGATCCTAAACTTTATTTTTGTAATTGGTAAGGGAGTTTTGTTTTCAAATTCTTAAGAATCTTAGAATTTTATGATTTAGCAAGTCTGATGGTAGTGGGGAGAAACATTAAAAACCATACAAAACACCCAAACTCTTCTACATTTATTCAGATATGGTAAGAATCACTATCTTTAATACATTTAATATGTAATTAGCAAGAAAACTTATGCAAATGATTTGAGAATTTATATCTTATGTAAAATGAAGCATATTTAAAATTATTAAGAGCTATAGAGATGGTTGAGGCAGCTGTGGTATAATGGAAAAAAGTACTGACATGCACCTAGGAAGTCAAATCTCTCTCTCAAATCAGTCAATCAATCAGTCTCTCTCTCTCACAAACACACACACGAAATAATATATCTGTTAAACACATGTTTTTAATTAAATGATTCATTTGGAAGTAGTTCAGATCCTGGTGGTTAGTTGAGTTCAAATCTGAAATGGATTGCAATAATACAGGAAGTTTTTATTTTTAAGCTGTTTTTTTGAGTGATAGACTCAGTGCAGTTTTAATATGTGTTATTAAAGTGGCTTTGAAAAAATAGTGGTGGAAATTTTACTGATATATTTTTTTCTTTTTTTCCCATTACTTTCAGCTCCATTTACCTCTTAATTCACCTTTGCCTGGAAGTGAATTGACCAAGGAACCTTTTCGCTGGGATCAGAGACTCTTTGCATTAGTGTTGCGATTGCCTGGCACCATGTCAGTTGAATCAGAACAGTTGACAGGGGTGCCTTTAGATGACTCTGCAATCACACCAATGTGTGAAGTGACAGGCGGTAAGTTTTTGGCTGTCAGTAATTCAGTGACTTAGAGAAGAATTAATCTGAATGTGTTAAAGTGTGCACTTCCAAAATGCTATATTTGTTTTTGTTTAACGAGTAAATAAAATGTTTGGAATTAATAGACATAGTTTAAAACTACATTTATTGATGATGGTCTGTGATCTTGATTTGAATAGATGTGGATACTATTGGGATCTCATAATGACCAGTGATTTTTTTTTTACCAATATAGGAAATGTTGGTATTTGAAGTTAATAAATTTTCCTTTCTGTAAAGATTGCCAATGATTAAGAAATGCTGTAGCATTATTTTCTGTGAAGAGTGTTTTGAGAAACATTTCATTACCCATTTGATGAGATACGTCTGGTTAAATGACATTTTTACCAGGGTAAAGGAGGTAAATAGGTAGGTTAGAGGAAACATGGTGAGGTTTTAATCCAACTTATGTATCACTTATCAGATCAGGTAGTCACTATGTTTAGTGAACATTAATGACTATCTTCAGTAGCATATGTGATAGGCTTAGGTGTTCTCTAATGTGGAATTGGTTAACAGGTGGATTGATTTCATATAGATAATGTATCAAATGCCTACTGTGTACCAAGTGTTTTTCCATGCTTTAAGGCTTTCGTAATGAATAAGACATGCATGGGGTTTTTGCTTTCATGGAGCATTTTAGTTCTCACTGAAGGAAGATGATAGTAAAAATGTCTAAGTCTGGCATCCCACTATTTGTGAAAGAGGCCTCCAACTGTCTCCAGACACAGTTGGTGCTCTACTGAGTGCCTAGCTATATATTAAGAGAAATTGCAAGTTCTAATTATTGTTTTAGGTGCTTTTCTTTTAAAAATTTATGAGTTTGGGGAATCTGCAGAAATCTTTGGCAAGCTGGGTGTGTACAGGCACATGTCTGTAATCCCAGACTTGTGAGTTGCAGACAGGAGGATAGCAGGTTTGAGTCCAGCCTCAGCAATTTAGCAAGTCCGTTTCAAAATAAAAATAAAAAGGGCAGGGGGTGTAGCTTGGAGGTAGAATGCCCCTGAGTTCAAATCTCCCAGTACCAACAAACAAACAAAAAACTCAGGCAAAAAGTAAGTAGTCTTATATCTATACCTATGAAGTGGATAAGGTAATTGTTGTTCACATTATTTAATACTCCTATTAATAGAAATACTCTGTGAACTGTTGTAATGCCTTTACAATTTAGTTTTCAGAAGAAAAAAAGGCATGTATATTTTTTTTCAGGGACAGCCTATCATCTAAATTTGAAAATTCATTGCTAGCAATGTCCTGTACATGTATAACATCATTTAGTGGTAGTCTTAGTGGTTTCTATGGTAGGGTCCACATTTATATTCATGAAATTTTTGCTTTCAGCTTTGAACTGACCTACTTGTTAAAATCTTCATCCATCTATCCCTCTCCTTCCTTCCTTCCTTCCTTCCTTCCTTCCTTCCTTCCTTCCCTCCCTCCCTCCCTCCCTCCCTCCCTCCCTCCCTCTAAGGTTTTTACTTAAACAGATTGCAAAGGGCTTTGAGGCTATAATTTAGACATTCTCACATTGATAATTTCTTACTATGAACTACTTAGAATTATGATTAAGTTATGGGCTATGTAACTTTTGTCTTCCAAGATCAGGAATATTCAGAGTGTGAAATGAAGTGAGTGGTACAATCAAAAAGGATCTCGAAAGAATCTTGAGAATTATGTAGTAGTTGATATCCTTGCCTTTGGGCAGTAATGTACTAAAGTTATTTTATTTATTCTTTGAAAGGAACATCTCCAGAGGAGAAGATTCTGAAGTCACCTTTGGTAATATCTTTAAATGACCAGAAATTTTAGTCAAGAAATTAGGAGATTTTCTCTAAATATACTTCCTAGATTCTTCCTCAAGTAGCAGTTCATTTGGCCCTTTCATGCTCTTGCAAGCAATAATGGGAAGCTGCACAAATGCCACTCACCTTTTCATATATCTGAATAATTGTTTATTTTTTAATTTAAAAAAATGTTCACTAAAGAAAGGTTTGGAGATAAAGCACCAGAAAAGTAGCAAAAATAAAAAAGCTAATATCAACTATACAAATATGTACTCACTATTAACAATTCCTGTGCATTTTTTTAGCTTAGTGCTAAGAGATGTGTGTACACATTTTTCCCATTATGGAATAATTCATATTCATTAGGAAAAAATTGGAAAGAAATTTTCCTATATTGCCAAAATAATCTATATACTGTTATAGTTTTATATATGCTTTAAAAATTATACAGTCATCATTATAAGCATTTTTCCTTTGTTACCAGGTAATTAATGAGTGCCTACTCTATGCCAGGGAACTGTTCTAGATGCTAGGAATACACTAGGAACTATAGCATACACTAGGAACTCTAATGTACTTAAAAAGTTTTGTTTTTGCCGGGCATGGTAGCACATGCTTGTAATCCCCAGTACTTGGGAGAATGAGACGGGAGGATCACAGATTCGAGGACAGCTTCAGCAAGTAGTGAGACTCTCATTAACCTAGTGAGACCCTGTTTCAAAATAAAAATAAAATAGGGCTTGGGGTATAGCTTGGAGGTAGAATGCCCCTGGGTTCAATCCCCAGTACCAAAAAAAAAAAAAGTTTTGTGTTTTGATGTATAGAAAGCATGTTGGATTAGGGTGACAGATAATAGTCATGTAAAATGAGTAAATAATATTTTAGGGAGTGTTGCCTACCACGACGAGGGAAAATTAGGGCTAGGGAATAGAGTGGAACTTGAGGCTGAGAATGAGTATTCTTAATTTTCCTCTGAGGAAGTGACATTTGATTTGAGACCAGAAAAATGTAGTTAACCACAAGAAGATCTATAAAGAGGAAGTAGTAAGGAAAGAGATGTGCTGTGGAGGAGAAGGGAGTTACAGCTAGGTTTGGAGGAGTAGGCAGGGACCAAATACTGAATAGCCTTTTAAGCCGTAATAATTTTTGTTCATTTTCCAAGTGTGATAGGAAGCCATTGGAGGGCTTTTTATGGGGAGCAACATCAGATTTCTATTTCTGAAAGATCACTTCAGCTTTTAGATGAGATTATAGAGTGGTAAGAATGGAAGCAGGGAGACTAATAAGAGATGATAGTACTTTGGTCTAGATTGCTAATTTTGGAAGTAGTAAGAGAGTCTGATGCAGAGGAGAACCAAGGAGACAGGGCAACAAGGGAAGAAGGAATGAAGGATGATTCCCAGATGATTCAGTTAGCTCATCCCACTCATGATGAGTGACTGTGCCTTGAACTCAGATGGGTACACTGGGGAGAGGCAGGTGGGGGGGGTACAGGGTTGATGATAGCAAACTAAAAAATGTCTAATAGACATACATATTGGGAAAAATGTCAAGGATAAAGTCATTTTATAAAAACTATTTACAGAATTTTCTAGATTAAGTAAATTTAGCTTTTTTAGTACTGTTGCCTTAGAAAAAACTCATTATTATTATTTTTATGCCTCTTCTTTACCAAGATGCTAATACTGACTTCAGGTTTACTATATTTAGTTTGACTTTTTTTTATGGTCTCCTAAGTTAACCAAAAGTAAGCTGCCACCTTGACTTGAATATGTGTGCTAATACACTTTTTTCACAATAATTAATGATTAGAGAAGCTATACGATTCAGAACAAAGTGTCATATATTCCAAGGGATGAGTTTTGACATAGACAAATAATGGATTTTTTTTTAATTTTCTTTTTTTTTTTTGCGGTACTGGGGATTGAACCCAGGATCATTCTACCTCCAAGCTGTACCCCTAGCCCTATTTTTTATTCTTTACTTTGAAACAGGGTCTTGCTAAGTTGCGGAAGGTCTCACCAAGTAGCTGACGCTGGCCGTGAACCCGGATCCTCTCAAGCCTCCCAAGCACTGAGATTACAAGTGTGTGCCACCATGCCCAGAATAATTAATGGATTTTAATTATTTGCCAAAAGGCTCATGTTTATTCACTTTTTCTCTAATTTTCATAAAACATGATTGTTGGTAGTTTTATTTCATACTAAGATCATAATTGATTTGCATATATTTTCCTAATCAGTTAATTAGTGGCATAGCTTAGGGTAGTAGCGAGAATTGCCAATTAATGTACTTTAAAAGTTTTGTTTTTTGAGGATACCTGGGGAAGATATTTAAATTTTGTGACATAAGATAATAAACTTTTATATAATCTTAAGAATATTTTTTATGTAAAAATGGTCAGCCATTTTATGTATATGCTTAAATTGACTTAGAAAAAAAATTAAACTTACCAATTCTTTCAAATAACCATGATTCTTTTTTTTTTTTTTTTTTGTGGACCGGGGATTGAACCCAGGGGCATTCTACCTCCGTGCTACACCCCTGGCCCTATTTTTTTTTATACTTTATTTTGAAACTGGGTCTCACAAAGTTGCGGAAACCTCACTAAGTAGAGAGAGAGAGAGAGAGAGAGAGAGACAGGGAGAGACAGAGAGAGAGCTGAGGCTAGCCACGAACCCGGATCCTCTGGTCTCCGCCTCCCAAAGTACTGGGATTACAAGCGTGCGCCACCACGCCCGGCTAAAATAACCATGATTCTATGTAGATGCTCTTTTTTTTTTTTTTTGGTAGTACTGGGCACTGAACCCAGGAAAATCCTGCCTCCAGGCTTACACTATCAGCCCTTTTTATTTTTTAATTTTGAAACAGGGTCTCGCTAAGTTGCTTAGGGTCTTGCAACATGGCTGGCCTTGAACCTGGGATCCTCATATCTTAGCCTCCCAAGTACTGGAGGTGAGCGCCACCACACCTAGCTAGATGCTGTATTTTAAATAATGATTTCAAATTAACATGTGATTTCCAGGGTACAAAATATACCCAGAGTAAAGTTTCTAATTCCTCTATTATAATATGCTGGTTGGAATCTTGGCTATACTACTGTACTAAATAAGTTGGTTAACCTCTCTGTGTCTTAGTTTTCCCATTTGTAAAATGGATAAAATACCCTGTATGATTGTGCTAGGACTAAATAAATTAACATGAAAAAATGATTAGAACAGTGCCAGACACATAGATACTCAGTAATTGGTAGGTATTTTTATTATTATAAGTCATCATTTTTATATTACAACAGGTAAGTTCTAAGTAAAGTTGGCTTCGGTGATTTGAATCACTACTGCCTTTTGTCTTTTATCTTTCCTTAGCAGCCTTTATAAAGTCACATTAACTATAAGTTTATATGGGTAATTTGATATATCAAATATGATGCAGCTTGTGTTCTTAAACTATTGGTTGAATTTGTGTAAGAGTAGGACTTCTTATCCAGCTTATTATAAATAACATTCCAAGATGTTTGTTTGAAGATTTTTAGCTATCAAGGTTTTGTATTGTTGGTCTGGATCATCACTGTATGATGGAAATATAATTCAGGTTCCATATGTAATTATAAATTTCATTTATTTTTTTTATTTTTTTGCGGTACTGGGGATTGAATCCAGGGGTATTCTACCTCTGAGGTACACCCCCAGCCCTATTTTTTTAATTCTGTATTTTGAAACAGGGTCTCACTAAGTTACAGAGGGCCTCACTGAGTAGCTGAGGCTGGTTGCGAACCCGAATCCTCCTATCTCAGCCTCCCAAGTACTGGGATTACAAGCCTGCGCCACTATGCCCAGCTAATTATAAATTTCATAGTAGCCACATTAAAAATAAAGAGAATCAGGTAAAATTAATGTTACTGACATTTTATTTAAGTCAGTATATCCAAAATATTTCAACATGAAATTGATATTTAAAAATTACTAGTTAGATATTTTACATTTTTTCATACTGAGGCCATGAAATCAGGTATAGAATTTACACTTACTATATATCTCAATTTGGACTAGCCATATTTCAAGTTCTTAATAGCCTCATGTGGCTGGTGTCTACAGTATCATACTGCAAAGATCTAGGTATTGTTTGTTTTGTTTTGGTCAGTGCTGGAGATCAAACCCAAGGCTTCGTGCATGCTAGGCAAGTACCCTATCACTGAGCCACAATCCCAGCCCTCAGTTGTTGTTTTTAATTGCTAGCATTTTAATGCTTCTGGCTAAAAGTGTTTAGAAGGAAATACACAAAAGGGAATTCATTTAAGATAGGTAATTCTCAGGTATATAAGCCAAATTAAATTTAGAAAAGTATATGTTGCTATTTGTGTATTAAAATGCAGATATTTAAAATGTGCAGTAACTGCAGCAGATCAGTTAAATAATTATTAAGTATCTGCTGTGTGCTTAGCATAAGTCTTAGGGATATTACTTTTGTTAAGCAGGAGTAAGAATTTGGGGGAATTGCTACTATTAGATATTGTATGTGGATAATATTTGGAGATAGTGCCTTATAGATAGGTAGAATACTTGATTTTTTTTTTCCACTGTGCTTTGTTCAGATGAAGATTTCTGTGTTCCATCTGCCACAATTAGGAGGGAAAAAAATTACCTACGCTCACAAAATGGGATTGTCGTTTGCTTGAAAATAACAATTTTTGTTCATTCTTCCTTAAGATTGTGAAATAAGTCAACCTTTACCGTTGGATATTTGTTAGTGTTGTCAGAAACCCTACCATAGTTCTCGCTAAAGGCAGGAATTCTTAAAACTAACTATTTTACTTTATTCTTTTTTTTTTTTTTATCTCAGGCCGGTCATACTCTGTATGTTCTCCAAGAATGCTTAATCAGTGTCTGGAGTCCTTGGTGCAGAAAGTACAAAGTGGGGTGGTAATAAACTTTGAGAAAGCAGGACCAGATCCTTCCCCTGTAGAAGGTATTATTGCACTTTTTTGGTAAACATTCTAAACTTTCTTTGCCAGTTCTCCAGTTAGAACCGAAAAATTGCTTATAAATTGGCCTTAAGATTAACAAGGCCGATTATCAAGATGACAAAACAAGGGAATATTGAATAGGAAAGTAAAGGTAAACTGATGGGGATTCAGTAGCATTTCCTTTTTATATTAACAATTGTTCATAACCTGAAATTTAGTAAGAGTCAAAAACCTTTTTAAGCATTTACAGATAAGCAAACTCATATTTTCTTTTTAGTATTATACCATTCTCTTTCTCTGGTACATTTGCTCTTGCTATGTTCCTTAATTCTCAGAGTGTTCAACCATAGGTGTTTAATTTCATAGCTACTTTTGTTTAAAGAATCAAATTGATTAGAACCTAATGGTTTGTGTGTGTCCAAAAATGAGGAATCTGCCTTGGCTATTATGCTTGATTCTTTTAACTCTAGCTCAGACCCACCTGGCTATATTCTCAGCTTCTATGATCATGAACTATTTAACAATAGCCTGTGGATATAGGGAGTTATATTAGAACCAATGGACATTTGATAGCTGAGACCCTGTGCATTGTATGAAACTTATTTCAAGAATTAGGAAGTTATTAATGACACTTGGCAGAGGTGATCCACTAGAGTGACTAATTGGGTGAAGAGAAAGGTCACAGAAATGAAAGTATGGGTATTATGGATAAGCAGCAGAAGATGATAAGACCAAGTTGTATCATTATGTCTGGTTTAAAAAATCAAACTTTTAAAAGATTCAGTTCTAGCAGTAGACATTGAATGCATTCATTTTAGAATTATTTAATGCTTGACTTAGACTTTGGCATAAGTAAATGTTTATTGAATTGTTGAAGAGAGTTGTTATTTTGCTAGAATTATTTTAAAGGTAGATACTTTGAATCTAGATTTGCATATTAAGTTTTTTACGTTGTTAGGCTTTAGTTAAAATGATTTCAAAGAAATACTCAATTAGCAATACTTAAGTAGTCTTTACTGTGTGCATGGCACTATTTTTGGCCCTGGAGATACAATGATGATGAAGAAGACAAATTGGTTGCTTGGCCTTATCACCTGGTGGAGAAAACATACCATTCACTAAACAGATGTTTAGCACAGTCTGTTTTACATGTTTTGATTGGGCAAGCAAAGGATGTTGTGGGATCTTCTTTCAATTGGTAAACTCATAGAATATGCAGACTTTACTGCCTGTTAATTGCAGTCTAGTTTAAATGTTTAATTGTAGTATCCTGCCATTTAGGAAAAAGGAAGCCAGATGTGGTGGCACACACTTGTAATCCCAGTACTTGGGAAGCTGAGGCAGGAGGATCGCAGTTTCGAGGACAGCCTCAGCAAGTAGTGAGATTCTCATCAACTTATCACGACCCTGTTTCAAAATAAAAACAGAATAGGGCTGGGGGTGTAGCTCAGAGGTAGAATGCCCCTGGGCTCAATCCCCAGTACCACAAAAAAAAAAAGAAAGAAAAAGGAAAATCCAGAAATGAATAAGTATTAGGATATTTTTATTAAGTAATAATGAATATAATTGATGTTTTTTCCCTAATAAAAGCTTTCTTTGTCTTGATTTCTTTGTTATAGATGGGCAGCCAGATATATCAAGGCCTTTTGGATCTCAGCCTTGGCATAGCTGTCACAAACTCATATATGTCCGACCAAATCCTAAAACTGGGGTTCCGATAGGTCATTGGCCTGTTCCAGAGTCTTTTTGGCCTGATCAGAATTCCCCAACACTAGTAAGTACCAGAGAGACAGTGACTGAGTAATAGTGAACCATTTAGCTGCCTTTCTTATTAGTTTTAAGTACTATTGTCAGTTAAAGGTGTAGCTTATTTGTAAGAATTAGACATATGTTCAAAGTGCTATGATAAGCTATTATTTGCTGTAGTATACTTAAACTGTATTGTTCATTATGAAGCAATAGAAAAAAGCATCTGTTTCTTTTAGAATCTAATACTGTGCTTACATTTTATTATTTGCATCTGGATACAGAACTATAAGTGTAAGATTTCCTTGCATTCTCAACATAATGTAGCATGAGGATTTGTCCCTGGAACATAATTTGAAATTTAAATGAAGGCTTAGAAAATAATTCTGATAGTTTACCTACAATCTTTCAAGTCTTAGTCTTAAAAATTTATGTTGATTTGCTTGGTTTTATTTATATTCAGTGTTGGAATCTAGAGGTTTAAGTTAGAAAAGATTTTTGGGTCTTTATTACATGAATTATTTTTAGGAACAGTAAGACTTGTTGAATGATCATATTGAATTATCGGTATTCATTATATGGTTCTAATAATAATTGAATTAATTCATACACATTATGTCTATTCAGTGTTATTAGTGCACGATTTCAGACTAGGTTTTGTTTTTACTTTTTTCCTAGTATCTCAGGACATCAGGGGATGTTCTGTTGGGAAAGCATGACAGTACTCTTTTTGATGCTACCCTTAGAAGATAAGAGTTCATATATATAAGAGTTCACTTATAGCAGTTCATATGGTACTTGTTAGGTTTTAATGGAAAGAAACCCAAAACCAATGTCACAAACTTTACCTATTAATATTGCCCAGGTGGACTGTTACAAGTTGTTACAAGTCATGGAGGGTAGGTAGGATTTCAGTTGGAGAAGGACATAGTATGAGAAAAAGGCATAGAAGTAAAAAATAAGAAGATGTATTTAGTGGAGGGACAAGTAGCAGAGTTTGTCCTACATATGTGTAGGATATCGAGAATGCTATTAATTAACCAAATGGCTCATGACTTTAAATGCAAGGTTAAGGATTGTGAGCTTTTTTTTTTAGTGGGGTTCAAAGAACAATTGAAGATGTTTTTAACAGAGTACCACTTCAGAAAAAATAAACGTGGTGGTTATGTGCAGCAAAATTAGAATGAGGTGAGTTGGAAGGCAGAATACATACAGGGCTATTGATATGATTCATGTAAGAGATACCAGGAGTTTTGAATTAAGATGATGGAAGAATCATAAGAAAGAGATAATATGGGAAAAAACTGGTAAAATGTAGTAACTGAAAGATATTAGAGGGGAAATAAAAATTTTATAAATTATAGCAATATCTCAAACAAGTATTGCTACTGAAATTAAATTTCTTAGAAACTGGCTATGTGCCTTTGGTTAATTATCTTCTTTAAGCCTCAGCTTCCTATCTATAAAACGGAGTTCATAGCTACTATCTTATAGGATAATTCGAGGTACTGGATGAAATATGTGCAAAATATTTTTTAGAGGTTTTTTCCTCTACCTGCTCTCATGGACTGATTGAACAGTCTGTGTGTCAGATGCAGGTCAGCATAGGAGCACAAGATAAAAATGACAGTGATTAAACCCTACCATGGGTAAAGTTAGACATGTGCACACTCTTAAGAGTATAGTGTGTCAGCTGTAATAGAATGGTAGAGCAGAGCCAGAGGAGGTGGGGCCTAACTGCCTGGTTTGTGTTTGGGGTAGAGGGTTGGAAAGGGGCATCAGGGAAGTCTCTTAGAGGTTGGTTCTTATCAACTCATTCTTCAAAACTTAGTGTGTTGCCAATATCCAAAGGAGAAAATAGTGGAGCAGTCGGGCTGACATATGAAACACAGGGTCATGAAAGATGATGACCTCTATTGGGGCAACTATAAGTATTTGACAAGGCTGGAGTACAGGGTCTGTCTGTATGACATGGGTGATGGAAAGGAAGATTAGGGCCGGGCGTGGTGGTGCACGCTTGTAATCCCAGTACTTGGGAGGCTGAAACTGGAGAATCTGGGTTTGCGGCCAGCCTCAGCTACTTAGTGAGGCCTCCACAGCTTAGTGAGACCCCGTTTCAAAATAAAGAATAAAAAGGGCTGGGGGTGTAGCTCAGAGGTAGAATGCCCCTGGGTCCAATCCCCAGTACCGCAAAAACAAAAATCTAAGAAAAAAAAGGAAAATTAGGGACAAATCATCAAGGATCTTCATTAGAGTCTGGACCCTAGCCTGGTACAGTGGCGCTTGCCTGTAATCCCAGTACTTGAGAGTCTGAGATAGGAAAATGGCAGATTTGTGGCCAGCCTCAGCCACATAATAAGGCTCTGAGTAACTTTGTGAGACCCTGTTTCAAAATAAAAAATAAAATAGGGCTGAGGGTATCTCAGAGGTAGAACGCCTGGGTTTAATCCCCAGTACTACAAAAAAACATATAGAATAACTGATGACTGCTTAAGACTTGCAGTGTTATTTTACCTAGGTCTTTGTGACAGTTAAATATAGAGGAGGTGGGGATATGGAGGATAACACTATGTTTTTACAACAGGTTTGTGGTTTGGGGGAGAAATAAAGAATAGGACATAATGTATTTGAGGGACCTGTAGAAAATTCAGATTTCATCTATTGGGCAATTGGGTATGTAAGAGAAATGAGATAGATCTGGTTCCACACAGTAGATTTGGAAGCTACCAGGTTACAGTTAGTAATTGAGGCCAGCGGAGTCCTTTACAACTACGAAATCTCAAATTATTTCTCTGTAGCTCATGTTTTCTTCACAATTGGTAACATTTTTAAGAAGGATACTATTGAGGGATAAATAGGAGAGTGACATTCCCTTTTTAAAGAAGTACTGTGTTTTTTATACCTCTAGAACAAGGGTCTTCAAAGTAGGGTATGTGTATCACAGGGATAAACAGAATAATCCACTGGGAAATAGGAAACCACACGTTAGAACTTTGGTTTATGTTTATTTTTCTATTACATATATTCTATTATGTACACCTACATTAATATAATATAAATATATGTCTAATATTACATATTCTAATACTGATTAAGGTATATGATTGGTTTGAAAGCTACTACTTTGTACAAGTAATTAAATTTCTGTAAATGAAGACTTGAAGGTTTCTATACATTTCTTCTTTCTTAGACATAAAAATTAATAAGTATTTAATTTGAAAAATGTACATTTAACTTCTGATAAATTTGATTTTAAGACCTGTAGTTTGTCTTTTTCTTGTGGATTAGTTTAAGTATTATATTTTCAAGTATTTTCTTTCAGGCTAATGGTGCTTTTGGTAGTAAATCAAATTCTCACTAGTAAAGCTGAGGAACTAAGTTTTGACAGGGAAGGATATTTAAAGTGAGTTTGTTTCTGATATTTCGTGTAGATAGTAATACTAGACTTTCCCCTCTAGCCACCTCGTACATCTCATCCTGTAGTGAAGTTTTCCTGTACAGACTGTGAACCAATGGTTATTGACAAACTGCCTTTTGACAAATATGAGTTGGAACCTTCACCACTGACTCAGTTTATCCTGGAAAGGAAATCTCCTCAAACATGTTGGCAGGTGAGCTGAACAACTATAATGATTTAAAAAATTAATTTTAAATGAAATGTTTCTTTTAAAGCTAAATTGAATCAGTGGTTTGCATTAACATCCTTTGAAGGTTACTAAATATAAAATTTTAATCACTCCTTTTTTAACAGGTTTATGTGAGCAATAGTGCAAAATATAGTGAACTTGGTTATCCTTTCGGTTACTTGAAAGCCAGTACAGCACTGAACTGTGTCAACTTATTTGTGATGCCTTACAATTATCCAGTCCTTCTTCCCCTCTTAGGTAAGTCATTCTTATCATGTTCTCTGTTGCTGGCACATATAAAAATTCTCCTTTGGACAAACTTTGGAAATATCCCTTAGTTATTTTTTCTTATCTTCTGAAAATTAATAAAAATACTACTATTTTAAAATAGTAAACGTACTTAAAGAAAATTTTATAACAAACTGTACATGTTTGTGATAAATTAGAAGTCTGTATTGAAACACCTTTTAGTCTACAAACTAATAATGGTATTATATTTGAAATCTAATATTTTTATGTAAGAATTTAACTTTAATTTTCATTTGGCAAATATTTAACAAACGAATTTGTTTCAAAATGTTATGAGAAAGCCTAAAATTAGTTTTTAGGTAGATCTGGCTGTCATTTTTTGAGGAGTACTATTGGAGAAAACTTCTTTCCCTCCATAAAATCTGTCAGATTTAAAAGTTATGGTCAAAATATAGGTAGTTATATTTTAATGGAAAATGTGCATACTTTGTTTCTGTCCTTGAATCTATCCTGTTTCTAGGTCTAGGCAGGATATAGATTTCCCTCGTGTGTTTTCTGATTCCACTTCCTTATTACATGTAATATTTAAATCTTAGTGGGCACCTTTTCATTTTTATTTATTTTTCTAATTTTTTTTCCGGTACTGGGGATTGAACCCAGAGACATTCTACCTCTGAGCTATACCCCTATCCCTTTTTGGATTTTATTTTGAAAGTGTCTCACTGAGGTACCACGAGCTGGCATCAAACCTGTAATACTCATGTTTTGGCCTCCCAAGTGCTAGGATTACTCAGTATATATATATTGAGTTTTACATGTATGTATATAAATTATATCAAAATTTATTAATTAAATCATTGATTTGTTTTTGTGTGTGTGTGTGTGTGTGGTACTGGGGATTGAACCCAGGGGCATTCTACCTCTGAGCTATACCTCCAGCCCTGTTTTATTTTTTATTTTGAAATAGGGTTTCACTAAGTTGCAGAGGGCCTCTCTAAGTTGCTAAGGCTGGCTGCCAACCCGTGATCCTCCTGTCTCAGCCTTCCAAGTGCTGGGATTACAAGTGTGCACCACCACACTCAGCCCAAAATATATATATTTTAAAACTTTTTGCAGAATTGGGGATTGAACACAGGTCTTCACGCATGCTAGGCAATGCTCTGCCAGTGAGCTACATCCCCAGCCTCCTTTCATTTTTAAAATGGTATTACAGGTAGAAGACACCAGAACTAGAAGTGTTACTGCTTTTAATTTTGTTAAAAACTTATATCTGATATTACTCTCTCACAAGTCACAAAGCAGACTTCAAAGAGGAAATTTTTTTGACTCGATTTTTATGTGTGAAAACAATAATTGATGATGTTTTGTTCACAATGCGCATTTCTAGATGACTTGTTTAAAGTGCATAAAGCAAAACCAACATTGAAATGGAGACAGTCATTTGAAAGTTATTTGAAGACTATGCCTCCCTACTATCTTGGGGTAAGAATATTATTGTTAAAAATAGAACCAGTAGAATAGTGGAAGGAGATTAGGGGAGGGAGGTGAGGAGGGAAAAATGAGACTTGAGGAAGGAACAATTAGTAAGGTTATGTCCATACATGAAAGTGTCACTACCCATCTCACAAACATGTATGGGCAGGATATGGAGAGAACCACCAAGTGATGTGTTGTTTTACATTGAATCTCACTATGATCTATAATTGCAATGCACCAATAAAGGTATAAAAATACAGAACTTGTTATAAATTTTTATATTCTGTTTAGAGTTTATTGTAGGTATTAAAAGCTTTAAAATTTGCTATTATAGATTAAATGGTTTGATAATTGAAGGTACAAATGACTGGTATAGATGCAATGATAAAGACAGTGATTTACAGAATAATAATGGTCATGAGAATATTTATATACTACAAATTAAATTAATACCATTTAATTCATACAGTCACACTATGAGGTAGAAATGATTATTGTTCTTAATTCACAGATGAGTCAACTAAGATACTAAAAAGTTTAGTAATTTGTTCAGGACTATATAGCTAACAGATTGCTAACTTCTTATATAGATAAAAAGTACTGGTGCTCAGTCTGAATTTTCAAGCAGTCTGTAGAATTTAGGCCTTTAACCTTGATTGTTGTACTACCTTTTTTTTTTTTTTGTGGTACTGGAGATTGAACCGAGGGGTGTTCTACCTCTGAGCTACACCCCAGCCCTGTTTTATTTTTTATTTTGAAACAGGGTCTCACTAAGTTGCTGAGGCTGGCTGCGACCCTGTGATTCTCCTGTCTCAATATCCCAAGTACTGGGATTACCAGCATGCGCCACCATGCCTGGCTGTTGTACTATCTTTTTAAATTGCAGTTTTTAAATTATTTTTCTTTAAGGGTGAGGTATATGTTGTATTATTTTCTAAATCTCCAGATATACCAAGAAGGTATTCACCTAAAAGGCGAATTAAGTATATATTCCCATCAAACCATATACTTTTAGAAAACTTGATTACTTCAAAAAGCAGTGCATCATAATAGGTAGTATGTCAAAAGTAGTGCATTGTAGTAGTGTATCATAAACACCCCAGAGCACTACATCTGTCTAAAGTCTAAAGCCTCTTTAAAATATTACTTCTGCTGGGCTGGTTTTTTTCTTTTTTCTTTTTGGCACTGAAGATGGAATCCAGAGTTCTACCAAATGTGCTACCAAATCTACCAGGGTTCTACCAAATCCAAATGTTCTACTACTGAGCTATACATTCCCAGCTCCTACTTCTGCTTTTTTTTTTTTTTTTTTTTTTTTTTTTTTTTTTTTT
>PVJS01006310.1:0-60425 GCA_004027185.1 Glis glis
GTGTGTGTGTGTGTGTGTGTTACAGGGATTGAACCCAGGGGTATTCTACCTCTGAGCTACATTCCTAGCCCTTGTTATTTTATTGTTTTAAAAAATGGGGTTGCTGAGAGTCTCGCTACATTGCTGAGGCTATTCTTAAACCTGTGATCCTCTTGTCTCAGCCTCCCAAATACTGGGATTACAGGCATGCACCACCACACCAGCTCCCTTTTAATTTTGAGATAGGATCTTGCTAAATTGCTGAGGCTGGCCTTGACCTTGAGATCCTCCTGCCTCAGCCTCCTGAGTATCTGGGATTACAGGTGCACCACTGTGTGACAACTTTTTATTTCTTTAATTATAAGAATAAGACAAATATATATGTTTATATATAAAATATATGTTTTGTATATTATAATTACTTTATAATATGTATGTATATATATATATATATATATATATATATATATATATATAAATTTGTGGTGCTGGGTATGGAACTCAGGGCCTTGCCAAGCTAGGGAGGTGCTCTGTCACTAAGTTATACCCTCAGACAAGACATAACTTTTGAAAAAGACATACCTTTCACTATAGTATAGAAAATACTGATGGAGTCTTCTAAGAGCATACAGGGTTAAGTGAGGGCAAGGCACCACACACTCCTTGCATACAAGGAAGAATGTGGACCTGCTGATCGGCACACGGGTCAGAACAGCCCGAGCTCAATCCCTGTTATGTTCCAAGAAGCAGTCTCTGGAAAATTGTATATGGGTAACATATAAATCAAGTTTCTGAATCACCTAACTTGTTTTTCTAAGATACAGCTGCACCTGACTATTAATGTTCACAAAAGCTATTTTCCTTGTTTAATCTGTACAATAAATATGAGGCTGAGTGAAGCACAGGTACTCTTCTCCCTTCTGGGGTTGAGTCCTCTGCTCGTTCAACTCTTAAACTTCATTCCCGTGTCCGTGGTTCTTGCGGCCCCGATCTCCGACAAAATACTATAAAAGGGCATGAAGAAAAAGCGCACATTTCAGAGAAAGGTGTTTTTCTTGTCCTCCGAATCTCCTGTCCTTAAATCTACATTTTAGGGGAAAACATTGTCAACAGCTGGGTGCATATTCCCCCAGACCTTTGTTAATATCAGGGCATCTGTGCACATGCATATGCATGCATGTGCATGTGTATATGTGTGCACACACATGCACACACACAGTTGTTTATATTGTTTTACAATACCGCCTCTTACTTTTTCATTATTTGATTCAATATCTTCCCATGTTAGTACATACACATTTCCCACAAATTCCGAGGGTATCTTAAACAATTTATAGGATTATAAAGCATAGGTGAGGTAATATTGGGCAAGCTGGGCTGAATGGAGGCAAAAGCACCAGGGATACTGCTTCATTAGCAAAGAATTAAAGAAAAAAGGATGAAGAAGCACTAGGGAGAACAGTGGTTTGCATAATGTCCAGTTTCATTTACTTAGTACAATTAAGTTGACTCACAATTGTATCACAACTATAAGGGTTGAACGTTCTTAATCTGATGCACTGAAATGCAAAATGCTCCAACAATGCTGAACATTTTTGAGCTCCAGTGTTGCACCACAAGTGGAAAATTCCACATCATGCAACTTTGTTTCATGCACAAAATTATTAAGAATATTGCAATATTGCCCTTCTGAGGCCGGGCAGTGGTGGCGCACCCTTGTAATCCCAGTACTTGGGAGGTGGAGACTGGAGGATTCGGGTTCGCGGCCAGCCTCAGCTACTTAGTGAGGCCCTCCGCAACTTTGTGAGACCCGGTTTCAAAAATAAAGGATAAAAATTAGGGCTGGGGGTGTAGCTCAGAGGTAAACAAATGCCCCTGGGTTCAATCCCCAGAACCGCAAAAAAAAAAAAAAATTCCTTCTGGCTATGTGTTTAAGGTGTATATAAAACATAAGTTAATTTTGTGTTTAGACTTGAGTCCCATTCCCAAGATATCTCATTATGGGTATGCAAATATTCCAAAATCT
This sequence comes from Glis glis, assembly GCA_004027185.1. Lineage (NCBI taxonomy): Eukaryota > Metazoa > Chordata > Mammalia > Rodentia > Gliridae > Glis > Glis glis. The sequence continues at coordinate 2,006 of PVJS01006310.1, forward strand.
GAAAAAAAATCTGAAATCTGAAACACTTATGGTCTCAATCATTTCAGATAAGGGATATTCAATCTGTATTATCCTTGAAACATGAACTGGTATTTATTCTGTGGTAGTAAAATGGAAAAGACAGGTTAGGAGTTGTGTTCCAGCCTAAATGTGTTACTTTACTGTGTCACTTAACCCTTGTGAGCCTTCTTTTCCTTACCCAAGAAATGACTGGATTAAACTTGATGTTATTTATGGTTCTATCTATTTCTGATTAGTGCCTTAATCCTGGAAAAAAAAAAGCCTCAAGAATTTTGCTAGGTATAAAGCAGTCTTTGTTCTAGGATATTCTTGGTGGTTCTTGCCCCTTTCCCATTTGCTGGACCTCTTACACAGGTCTCATTACGCGACTTTTTTTAGCTTGTGAGAATACCTACATTCCATTGTACAGTTGGTAAAGGGTTTTTACATACCTGATCACATCAGGTTTTCACAGCTATTCAGTGATGTAAATTGAGCACATATTACTTTAATACATTCAGGGAGGCCTTGCACAAATCTGGTTCCTACTTACATTGTTTCTGGCATTCATGGTGAAATAGACATATATGATCCAGTGAGGCTCATTGTTTTGCTCTTATTTGAGAATTTTAGGTGTGGTATATTTGTAGTAATAAGAAATAAATATTATTTGATACTGATAATACAGGAAAAAGGATGTTTGAAACTCACTGAGGAATTTTTTTCTCCCCGAAGATGATCATAAGGAACTTTTTTTGATGTATCAGTAGACATATTTGATCCAGTGGAACTTTGAGGGTTTTCCTGATTCTGCCAGATTCTGTTTGTATGCTCCAGGCTGTCTAGATCCAAGAAATTCCATGCAGTTCTTGATCTCGTAGTCCCTTCAGGGTTTTTTAATTTAGCATTTCTTCATCCTAGAATATGCTTCCGCTTCTTGTCTTTCTGTCAAACTTTTACTTACGCTTCAAACTCAAGAGTTAGCTATTCTTTGAATTATTTGCTCACCATGATCTGCAGACATAGATGACTCTATCTCTTTGCACTGCAACCTGTTTTTTTTTTCCCCATGCTGGAGATTGAACCCAGGATGTCACATTTTGAGCTACACTGAAAATCTCCATTACAGCAACTGTATCTCTTTAACCTGTAACCCAAACTTCTCAAAGGTAAAATAAAGTGTATCTTTCCATTTGTATATTTCCAGATAGCATGGGTTGTGATGCAAATGATAAAAATATGTATTAACATATGATAAAATATATATTTTTATCATTTGAATAAGGAAATTTCACTGAAATTGATAAAATTGATATCTTAGCAGAAGTTTAGTTTTACTTCCAGTGTACTTTGCTGCAGGGACTTTTTATTTCCATACTAGTATCAATGTTTTATTTTTTTAAATTTTGAAGCAATTACGAACTTACAGAAAAGTTGCAAGCACAGTAACATTTTTTTTCCTCCGGAACTATACAAGTTGCTGATCTGATGCTGCATTATCTGGGCGCAATTTAACGAGTATTTCCTACATTCTCTGACCATGTCCATTTCCTTGCTTTCAAGCATGGCAAGATATTCCAGGTTCATCTTGTTCTTTGTCTTCCTGGTCCTGGAACCAGTGTTTTTCTAAAAAGCCCTGATTCCATTTAGTGGAGAGCAGTATTATGATGTTGTTTCCAGGACCTCTCAGTGGACAAGGCTAGGGATTATTTTCCACTATATTATCTGTTTCCATACTAGAAACCATTCATTGGTACTAATATCTCTAATCTCAACCTCAAACCATAGATTCATTCTAGTTTTCTCCCTCACCATATTTGCAATGTTCTTTTCTGATAGTGAGAAAATTGGCTATTATAACCTATAATAGACCTACTTATTTAACCAATTTCCATATGTATAATTCATCTATTCTGCTGTATCTCCCTCCCCCGACCGATTCCTTCCTTACCCTCCCTGGGTTCCGATGTCCAGCCAGGCAGCCCTCCTCCCTGCACAGACTCCGATACCTCATGGTATTGCTCTTCAGAGTCTCCTCCCGGCCCCTGTGCATCACGGACCTTCTGTGCCTGGCCACCATCAAGCACAAATGCCTTCGCTGCCTACTCAGTTCTGACTGTCGTGCTATTGCTTCTCTTTCTCTTTTCCCCAGACCCATAGATACCCCTCATTCTACTCAGGCTCTGGCAGCCCACACTGGACCACTGCACCTCCTCTTCCAGGTTGGCTCTGACAAACCACGCTAAGAAGGATGCTCCTCTCCATACTTGAGCTCCAATACAGTGTTTTTGGGTGCACACATGTACCTTTGCCCCATCAGCGATGCAGCCTCTGATTTTCCAAGTCCCTTCCCCAGTCTGGATACTTTCTCGACCTTACTTGGGTTCTAGCTGCTCACTTTAAGTTCCCCTCCTATCTGGGTACCCTTCTCCTCTTACTCAAGCTCCAGCACCTCTCTTTGGGCCACTGTGGGTCCCCTCCATACAGATACTATTGTGCTGTGGCCACCTGATGGCTCTGGGACTAGAGGGAAGAGAGAGAAGGGAAGAGGAAGAAGAGAAAGGGATGTGCCTTCTTCTAGATTCCTTATTGGTCCTTCCACAGGGAAATGCATGCCTGAAAAAGTTTAAAAGAAGCAAATATGTTCCTTAGTTGCCACAGTAACAAAAAATTTGAGCTGAGAAAATTCTTAAGCTATTAAGAAAAAGTAAGATTTGAAGTTAACTGCCCTTTCAACTGGAGAATTAAACTTTTATTTCTCTTCTAAGTGTTTCATATCTTCAGATCAAGTTATCTTGCTCTGATAATAGATGACTTCTAAATTAGACACTTAGAAATAAAAAGGCTGAAATGGATTCTTGACATTCTTATCCCAATTATCTTGTTTTATAGATAAGGAAATTGAGTCCTGCTTAGGTAAAATGACTTTTCCAGGTTTCCCAGATGGCTGAGTTAGCAATAGAAAGGACATCTTTCAAAATCCTGGCCAGTGGTCCTGGCATGCTACTTTCATTATTATCATCTAAAACGATTTGACCTTTAAGGCAAATTTCCAAGATAAATGTATGCATTTTGCTTTTTATTTTAAATTGGAAGTATTTTTCTTTAGTAATGATATTGCTGATAGAATGCCGTATTTGGAGGCCTCAAAACATTATCTGAGCAGTATTTTTTGATTATATTTGATTAGGGTGAAAGATCTTGAAATTTGCCTTACTTACCTGGTTTTTAGTAACTTGCAAATTTCAGAACACTTTCTCCTAATTGCATATTTATGTCATGTTAACTGTACTTGGTGAAATTGCCAAGCAGGCTGCTTGCTATTTATCTTACTGTTTATTATCTTGTAGGGTTAATGGACTAGCAAAATGTATGTACATAGATATGACTGACTGATAAATTATATATATTTAAAATATCCACAATATAAAATCTATATTATTAAAAACCCAGTACATATGTTGAAAAACTCAACACATCAACACACGTCTTTGTTATCAACAAAGTTAGTTGCAGAAAAACTGGAAACAAACGACCTTCTGGGTGCAGATGAGCCATTTAAAACATTCACTATTTTCCCTAAGTCGCCTTAAGTCATGGAGGAAAAAATAGGCAAAGAACTATATTTAAAAATCCAATAAAAGGCTAGAGGAGTCTCACCAGCTGACTGATATTAAGAGCTCAACTGTGATGTCAACTTACTTCTGGAGTTCAGGTGAAATATTTACCCTTTGAGCAGCAGTGTAATTCTGTAAGTTAATGTTAACAAATGTATAGATTTCATAATTGAAAGGAACACATCCTCTCCATCCAAGGCAGGAGTCTTTGTGCCACATTCTTGCAGGTGGTCACCCAGGGTCTGTTGATTTGAGCTGCTTTCAGTTATGAAGAAATTACTAGCTCTGAATTACGTCTCTGGCTTGCTTCTGCAGAAACCTTCCTCTGGGTAACTGCCCTGTTCCTGCTGCCTTCTGCCCTTTGGAGTTGGACCGAATGTAGTTAAATCTCCATGACAGCCTTCAGTTGTGTCCAGCTAAGTCCTTATCCTCCTGGCAAATCCTCTCTCAGCTCTCTTTCTTCCATAGTTATGTCTCTGAATTCCTCAGGAGAAAATTTTTTTCCTCCCCATCTCTTTGTCAGTGTCTAGACTTAGTGTCTCTTGCTCCTTAGAAACAGCTAGAAGAGCGCTTTGAATTCTTTAGCCACCTAACCGCGCGTAGTGGTTTCGCTTTATTTCTGGGCAGTTCAATCTGCCAGACACAACCTTTGTCCCCAAACACCAACTTTACACAAGCTTGTTGACCTCACACCCAAGCCAGCTTTTCTTCAACCCTCATCTGAACAAATAAACATTTTCCTTCTGATCGGCGGATATCCCGTGTGGAGTCAGGAAGAGCCGGCTTGGGCAGTGCTGGCTCAGCTAGCCAGCCACCACGCTACTGATTGAGTTTCCTCCTCTGATTTTAAGAAGTGAGATTAAAAAAAAAAAAAGCAATTCCTGTTAATCTCTTAGACAATGCAGAGGGCTCTGGACTCTATTCCAGGAAGTTGGCTCCATCAAAGAGGTGGACCACCGACACCAAAAAGGAGGATAGGGACACCGATACGGAGGTGGCATCCAGGTAACACCCAGGGGCGAGGGTGGGAGCTGGCACCACAGCGGCTGGGAAGGAGCCACAGGAGCAAGAGGGCAGAGCCCGGCTCGGCGCCCCCGCGCGGCGGCGCGCGGGAGTTCAGCTGGGGGAGTGTGTTCCACGTGCCACAGAGGCGGGGACAGGACCCTCCTCCTCTTATCTGAAGAGGGCGGAGGGCCCGATCTCAGAGTTTTCCAGTGGACCAGAGATAAAGGAGAGAGACAGAAAAAGACCGATAAGAGAGAGAGAGAAAGAGAGAGAGAGAGAGAGAGAGAGAGAGAGACCGAGAGTGAGACTCAGAGACCGAGTCTCACATCAACCCACACAGAGAAAGACAGACAGACAGAGACAGGAGAGGTGAGAGGCTAGCGAGTCGTTCCTGCTAACTGGCCAAACCCAGAGAGGAGACCCAGGAGAGGAGGGCGTGGGTAGCTGCTGGAACCCGGGCCCTCGGAGGGGCGGTCTTCTGCAGGCTCGGGGACCGGCTGACTGCGGGACAGCCCCTCCGAGCTTGCTGCGGAGGGAATAGGCGTACCGCAGACGAGCAGGTGGGGCTCTAGGCCGGCGTGGTTCTAGTCTGAGAGTGGCGGCTTTGGCGCTTTATATCCGGGAGCAGCGTGTGTCACTACGCTGTGCGCAAATCCCGGGCCTTTGCCGCCGGCTCCCGGCCGCTGGCCCCACGCCCGCCGCGCGTTCGAGGCTCGGGCCGCGCACCGCGCTGCGGCCGGCCGGCGGTGACCAGTGGCCCTTATCGCTGTCCCCCTTTGTCCCCTTTATCTCAGGCTCTCCAGGAGGCCCGGGGGGCCCGCTCTGCCTATCGATTCTCCCCGGCTGCGCGGCCACTTCGATGTCCCGGGGCTCGCGGGCTGCCACGCGTTCGCAGGCGGCGGCGGAGGAGGAGCAGGGGCGCGCCGCGCCGCACTGAGCCGGACCCGCGGCGACCGGGACCGCCACCGCCACCGCCACCGCCACAGCCACCGCGACAGCGACCGCGACAGCCACGGCCCGGATGGCGCCGGGCGGGGCAGTGGCCGGGCTGCTGCTGCTGGCCGCCGCCGGCCTGCGAGGGGCGGCCGAGGGGCCCGGGCTCGCCTTCAGCGAGGATGTGCTGAGCCTGTTCGGCGCCAACCGGAGCCTGTCGGCGGCGCAGCTCGGGCGCCTGCTGGAGCGGCTGGGGGCGGCCCCGCGCCAGGGCGCCCTGGAGCTCGGCCCGCTGCACTTCAACCAGGTACGGCCGGCCGGGCGCCTGCCTCCGCGCGGCCACCGCCGTCGCCTGATGCCAGCCGTTTTGGTGGGGGGAAGTGCGGGAGAAAGGATTCCTCCGGGTTTGCAGCTAGGAGGCGGTGACTGCTTGGTGACACTTGGTTTTCCCTCGACCAGCTGTTCACCAGTTTTAAGGGCTGGTGTAGTTAAGGGACTGGGCATCCAGAAGTCGCAGTTCTATGCCGGATGAGCTGCGAGGTCGGAGGCTTGTGAGTATAAGATCTTATAGAAAAGTTTGTGAAGTAGTAGAGGTCGGGAAGACACGGTAAGAGATGCATTTTTAGATAGGAACGCTGCACTTAAATCTCCCAGGAAGATAGCAATTTACTTCCTACAAAGTCAGCAGAAAGATATGTCGCATGCCACTCTCACTAACAGTCGCCAAGTGGGCAACCACTCCCATTTAAAGACGAGATATAATCTGACTCCTGTGTCCATCACGTGAGGCCCTTAGAGCGGAAGGGTCCATTGTACAGATGGGGAAACCGAGGATGCCTTGAGATCAAGATCCCAGGATCCCAGGGGTGATTCAGTTGGTGGCAGACTGGGTTTGGAGTGGGTTGTTTCTTGTCATGTGAGTCAGGTCAAGTGTTTAATTCTAAAATTCATTCAAAATGAAAAGTACATTTCTCAGTACATATACACAGTATTATTTTGTCACTTGATACCTTGGGTTTAAGGACAGTCTTGAGCTGCCTAGGAGTAATTAAAAATCATTCCTTTTGTGGGAATTCCATCCCCTGGGAATTCACTTAAATCAATGCTTTAGTTTTTAAAAAATAGCAAAATGCAGTATTTCCACTTTTTTTTTTTTGCTTTTGGGCAATGATACTTTGTTAGAAAAAAAGCTCATGTGGTTCAAGATGTTTGGGAAATTCTGCATATTATATTCCACGCTTGGAAATATGGCAATTCCCAATAAATCATACCTTAGAAACAGCTTGGGGAACTTACAAATTCCTTGATAATAGCATTATAAATAAGTTGGTATTCTTTTTGTTAAAATAGCTTACCTCTATTAAAGTATATAGTATTCAAGAACTTTCTGATGCCATGCGGTATCAAAAGCCATCTCTCTTCGACTTAGAAGGGTTTGTGGTCCCATGTACACATTTTTTTAGTAAACTGTTTATTGTTCCAGTTCTGGCATGTTATGTTTGATTTAATGTCTGAAAGACGATATTTTGGAAAGATTAAAATGCCCACATACTGTATTGATATTTTAGAAGAAAAGTAAACAAGTTCCTAAGTATTTTCTGAGCTAGTTGTATTTTTCTCCTTTTCAGGTATGAGAAAGAGCTGAGCTGACTCCCTTGTTTCTGGGGAGGAGTGGTCATGTGTTTGGATAGAAGCTTTGGCCTTGGCTTGAAGCTGCATATCTGTAGCCCACACACTGTTTGACTTAAATGATATCCTTATCTTACAGTGTCTGGAGGTGAATTTTAAAGGGGTCAAAGACCCTCAAGCCAAGATACTGGAAAATTTGCCTAAATTATTTAGGAAAGTTGGTTAAGTTTAATAGCAATATGATTCTTATTTTACTAGCAGGTAGGATCTCTCAAAAGGTAAATTATATGTATGTCGACACCTTGTTTCTCATTCTCAAGTTTGCATATTTAACTACCCTAATTATGACCTCTGTGGGCATCAAAAAGAGACAGGAAGAAGCCCATAATTAGCTTAGAAACAAAGGGAAGCCAAGGCAAATTTACCACTTAATCGGGCCTAATGAACATCTATTTGAAGTTCTAAGAAGTCCTAATGAAAACAACAATCATTGGTTTAACGATGACAAATGAAATGCTAGTCCAGAAGAATCCATTAATTTGCTGGTAACTAATGGGCCTGAGCCAAGGCTTTCATTCATAGGTGCTCCAGCCTGAAACCATCTAATTTGGAATAACATGTAGGGCCTTTAATGGCTCTGCACTTGATAGAATGCAGTTTCAGTTTTCTCACCTGTCACACAGAAGAATAACCAACATAGGGTCTATTGTGAGAAATTTAATTTTCATTTTTTTCTCTTGGTACTAGGGATTGAACCCAGGGGCATTCTACCTCTGAGCTACACCCCTAGCCCTTTTTATTTTTTTTATTTTGAAACAGGGTCTCACTAAACTGATGAGGCTATCCTCGAACCTGTGATCCTCCTGTCTCAGCCTCTCAAGTGCTGGGATTACAGGTGTGCACCACCATGCCCAGTGAGAAATTTAATTTTCTAACTTTGAAAAAGGTTGAGGAAATAGAATTTGTTCCAATGGGCCGGGGGTTTATTGAATCTACAGGATTAGTCTACAGAAGACATTCTTTTAGATGAGGGCTGTGGTATTAGGTTAGCTTCTCTCAGGTAATAGATTACTAAACTCTGGAGGTTTGTTAGATAATTTTGGAAATTTTTCTAGTATTTTTTCAGTATCCTTAGGTACTATTAACGAGTTTCTTTGGGAAACCAAAGTGACCTGAGTTCAAGATGGAGACAACAGAGCAATTCAGTTTATTATCTTTCTTCTTCTCGTTATCAAAGGTACAAAGAGTTAGGTTGAAGAGACAACCGGAACAACAGAGCGAAGGGGGGAGGCCCTTTTTAGCCAGATGGATCTCTGGGACCCCCTCATGACTAACTAGCAGAGGTCTGATCTGTCTGGGGTAGTGTCTAGAATACACAGACAAGTCCCAGATGTCAGAGTCCAACAATGATTACCCTGGGGGGAGTTTTAGCGCTGCCTTGTGTTTGTTCCCATGTTGTTTTCTCATTCCTTCCTTCATTTGTCTTTCTCAAATACTTATCTCCAAGGTATTTTGTGTGGACACTGGTTAAAGAGCCTGATAAAAGGGAAGGTCCTCATTCTTCAAATGGTCCCACTAAGCTGCTAGGAATGTCTCCATTCAAACAGTCCGGCTCCACGGGGGTTACTGGGGTGCTGTGGAGGTTGAAGTGTGAGGCCACTTGTGTCATGCCATCACACCACCTTAGACTGTGCCTCTCTTCCCACCTCTCTTCTTCTGCTTGTTATCTTGCAGCTATCTCTTACATCTTATTTTTTTCTTTTACATTCCTACCATCGCCCCATTGCCTGAAACTTGTATTTAACCTCCTTGAATTCCTAATCCATCTTCCTATAGCAGTATAGTATTATTTTTTTCAAGAACCCCCCATGAACTGTCTTTTCACTGGTGCAAAGATCCTGGCTTTGAGGCCCTGCTCCTCTGTGTCAGCCCACCTCTCCAGGCCTGGCACCCACTCAATTAAGCGATGCACTCTTCTATGAATTCCCCATGTGCTTTTGCTCAATCACTTTTTAGCTCATTATTTTCCTTAGACCCTTTCTGCCTCTGACTAGAACATTCTTCTTTTCCTTGAATGACCTAATCAAAATCTACATTTTTAAGAATCCCAGTTAGCTGAGTGTGGTGGTGCACACCTGTAATTCCAGTACTTGGGAGGCTGAGACAGGAGGATCGTAGGTTTGAGGCCAGCTTCAGCAACTTAGTAAGACTCTCAGCAACTTAGCTAGACCCTGTTTCAAAAAATACGAAATAAAAAGGGCTGGGATCATAGCTCAGAAGTAGAATGCCCCTGAGTTCAATCCCCAGTACACAAAACAAAACAAAACAAAACAAAACAAGCTCAGTTAACCTCTGCCATAAAACCTATCTGAGGCATCACAACCATCACTGATTAAAGATTTCTCTTGTTTTCTGAATTCTCCAAATATTTTTATTATGCTAATGTCAATTAACTATCACATGTTCAACAACATTTTGACTGACTACTATACTCTAATTAGACTGGTTATTTTAAAGTACAAATCTGATTGTAGGCTTCATTTTATTAAAACAATTCAAATGCTTCAAGATTAACTTCAAACACCTATTTTTTTGAGGGGGGGTTTGCTGGGAATGGAACCCACTTGCATACTAGGCAAGTACTCTACAATGAAGCTACACCCCCAGTCTGCAAACTTCAAATACTTTAATATAGCTGAAGAGCCCTTTTACCATCTGGTGCCTGTGTGTCTCTCAAGCCTCTCCTTTACCACCACTGCAGACTTCATGGACCATTTATAAAGCCTGGCTCTCCACATATACCTGTTGATACTCAGGTATCAGTATAGGCATTACTTCTGAAAAGCCTTTCTTGATGTGCCTAAGCATTTAGTAGGGCTCCCTTCTATGTTATCCTATATTAATTGATGCCTATACAATCATATAACACAATATAATACAATTATATTACAATATGTGTATAATTTTATACATATTACATTTTTTTGTTTATATGGTGGTACCCCCTCCTACCCCACGTTTTTAATACAAGTTGAAGCAAATGTGCTGACGTATCTCTTTAGGGGTTGATGTAGTGCTTGGTTCACAACGTGTATTCATTAGAAACTTTTTGAACCAATGAGTGAAGATTGTTTAAGATGAGTAGAATAATTTGGGCTCACATATGACTTCACCATTTTTTGGAGGTGACAGGACATATGCACACGTAACTATAATACATAATAGAATGATGGAAGTCTGATGACAGAATTAAAAACAAAAGTGGGAGAGGATCAGACTTGTGTGTTTCAAAAATCTGATGTGGGAGTATGGAATGCTTGGAGTGGGTCAAGATGGGAGCTCAGGAGGTGGCGGCAGCGGGATTGCAGGAGACGTAATGACCACTTCAACTCCGAGACAGTCAGAAGGTGAGATAAAGCCTTTGCTTCCGGAGCCCTTTGGAACAGCAGGGCAAATGAAGAGTATGCAAAAGGCACCAAAGATAAACATTATCTACTACAAGTTTTATTTTATTTACTTGTTTTTATTTGTGCAGTGCTGGAAATGGAATTCAGGGCTTATCACTGAGTTACACCGGCCCAGCCCTCAACTACTATTATTAGATCATTTTCTTCTTTATCTTCTGGCCTTATGATGCCAGAAGGAGGGGCAGTAAGATAAATCTAGGCTCACATCAATGGGCGGCCTGGCCGGGTGTGTGTGCGCATGTGTGTGTGCGCATGTGTGTGTGTGTGTGTGTGTGTGTGTGTGTGTGTTGTCACTGCATACATGTTGTATCTATTGCACTTTTCCTCTGGGGTGAGGGCAATGCTAGACGTGATGAGGGAGGTCCTAGATGGCATTGACTATGGATGGAAGAGATAAAGAGCATCTGTCCCTTTCCTTTTCTCCTTTGGCCTTTACGTGCAGAGGCATGGGGAGTAACCTTGCTAGGAATGCCTTCCAACCTGCGTGTTCAGGTGAGAACGTGGAAGGGTACAGAGGGTGAGGTTGTGCTTGGTCTCTTGTCAAGTGTCCTCTAAGACAATGGCCCCATTCTGATCTATTATACCACTCTCACATGAGTTGAGTGTATATAGTGTGCTGATTGTGTTCAAGGCTTTGGGAAAATGAGGGACACTCATTATTCATTTCACTGGGAAGTCAAGAGCTTAGTTTGCCTTGATGCCAGGTATGAATGGGATCCATATAGGAAAATGCTTTCATTCTTTCCATGCCTAACTCCCAAACTTGCTTCTTTTCTTTTTTTTTTTTTTGCGGTACTGGGGATTGAACCCAGGGGCATTCTACCTCCGAGCTACACCCCCAGCCCTATTTTTTATTCTTTATTTTGAAACAGGGTCTCACTAGGTTGCGGAGGGCCTCACTAAGTAGTTGAGGCTGGCTGCGAACCCAGATCCTCTGGTCCAAACTTTTTTCTTTATCCACTATCCTGGTAGTCACATGAACATTTTGGTATATAATATAAATAATTATAGGTAGATTGATTAACCTTTTATGATGTGACAACACTCTTAACCAATTTATTTGCATTATCACATTTTATACTCATAACAGCCCTTTAAAGGATTTATACCATCATTATTTTCATTTTATACATATGGAAAATTTGACACAGGGAGGTTATGTAAGTGCACCAATGTTACAAAGTAAATGGTAGAAGCTTAGGCAATCTTAAACACTAGGCTGTAATGGATTCTTTAGGACTATAATCTGGAAAAACATACTTTCTCTAGACAGAGCAACCATTACCTCAGATTTTGAACTGTGGACAAAAGTTTCTAATCATCAACTACTTATCTGGCTCTATCAGTTGGTCACATTAAGGAAACAATACCGGGCTATAAAGGCAACAGTGATCATGATTGGTCTTTGTCCTCAGAAGCCTTTTATATATTAGGAAATGAGATGGAATATTCAAAACACAGTTACAGGAGTCAAGTAATCGCCAAAGCAAGCATATAGGACATATCACAAGACCATATATGATTGTCAAATGAATACTAGATAGCATGGACTACTAGTTTAGAAGGGAGAAGGGCTCTGCGTATGAACCCTTCTGGCAGATTAGAGTGGAAACCTTCCTTCTTCATGCCTTCAAGGTGAGCACGCTCCTAAGTGCACACACTGGAGCACGCGGTGCGCAAAGGTGGTGGGGAGTGAGTGGAAGGAAGCAGGACGAGAGAGCAGGTGAGCCAGTACGTCCACCTTGCTGCTGGTGGGAGTGTGTGCGCCCTCACTACCAGGAGAGGGGGAGGCAAAGTCCTTTCCTTAACTGGGATAGATCTTTGTTTCTCTCTGGGGATGTTGGCAGTAGAGAAGATGGGTAGGAGATTCACAGATGTGCTTTTTATGGCTCACACTGTTTTCCTGGTTATTCCCATCTTGAGAGATATCGATGGGCAGGAACTTAGTTTCCCCTTCCTTAATAAGCCATGGCTTTTCAACCACAACTGTAGTTTTAGTGTGTTTTCTTTAAATGGTCCACATTTTGGAATCCTTGTTTCAGTTTCTTGGTGGTAGTAGGAGTTGGGAAGAAAAATGGGAATATAAATAGGAATGGGAAATAAGGCCTGAAATTGAGAAAGACAAATATTCTTCACGGAAAAGAAAAGCAAGGCCCAAGTGAAGACAGCTCAGTGTGGTTGGTAACAAGAGTTGTGAGTTACTGGTACAAAGGGTGGTGTTTCCTCAAAGGATACACACATTACGAAGTGCATACAGCTAATACTGGGGCAATTTACAATACAACATTAAAAAAAGAAAAAAGAATGCTACAAACTCCAGATAGCAGTAGATTCCTGTTAATAATTGACACTAATTAATTTATTCTCAAACTATTCCCAGTTGTCTATCTCAGTAGCCAAGTGGATTTGCTGAGACTTGAGATTTTATTTTATAAAGAAATGAAACTATCATTGAATTACCTTTGTGATGATGGGATTTGAGAGCATAGAAAACCTTCAGAATGGAGCCTTGTTTAGTTTAGTTTCTGTCTCCTTCCAAAGATCTCCTGTGTTTTTCTTGGCCTGAAGCTCGAGGGAAACAAAAACAAAAATATCTGAATCTAGATCAAAAGTGCTAATCTGAAAAGTAGTATTATGCCTTTCAAATATTCAACACCTTGGATTTTTATTTATTTTTATAGCTAGATGAATAGTTGGAAGAAAAAAAAATCAAGTGAGCATTGATAAAGCCTCTAAGGCTTTAGCTCTGTGAACCTAGTTCAGAAATAATCCAGAGTTGGCATCACTGTGGTGAGTTTCTTAGACCTCCACACCTATTAGAGAATACAGCAGAATGGTTAACAATTTGGCTTCTAGAGTCAGACAGACCTGGGCTGAAATTTTAATCTTGTCCCTTATGAGCCTGTTAAGTCACAGGCAAGTGATTTGATCTCTTTAATTCCTAGTTTTCATATTTATGAATTGAAATGAATGAACTGATTTTGGTTGGTTATTTGAACTAAAAAATGAGAACAACAACACTTATGGAGCATTTGCTATATTTCAGGCACTTATATATTTAGAGTGTTACATGTACTACCACTAGAAATAGAAGATTTTTTCCATGTACTCATATAATAAATAAGAAGAAAACAATGCATATAAAATACTTAGCATGATGCCTGGCTAAAATTATGTGATTAATATATAATTATTATCATCATACTACTGAGTTACTTGATATATTATCCTTAACAAAATTGTCCTAGGAGACCTAGCACCATAGAGTCAGTCAATTTATAGAAGAAAGCCCAGCTATAAAAAGATAACAGGATTAATGAAATAAAAAGTTCAGTGAGAAATAAGTCAGTTCGGTGACTTTGGTTTGTCTTAGTTTCCATGGTGACTTTCACCTTGAGAAAGGCTTTAACTGTTTCTCTCTATTACCCTTTTATCAAACACTGGCAATACATTCCTGAAAATCTAAACCTTAGGTGCAAACACGAATAAAATAATTTTGAGTATCTGAATACACATTGAAATGATTACTTTTCCTCCAGAGGCTTTTGAGGCTATATTTAGGAGTTGGCTCTGTTTTATTATTTCTTTCTGAAATTTACATTACTACTCAAATGTGAGTTGTTAGGAGTCCATATTATACTTGTAGAATTGATATTATTGTGGTTTTAAATCAAGATCTACACCCAAATTTATATATGGATTTTGCAAGCCAAAGAACCCAGGACCCTCCTTGGTCAGTTAAACCTTGTTAGTTGGAAAGCAAGTAAGAGAACAGGGGGCCATTTTGGTCCAACTGGGAAGAAAAGTGGCTCTTCAAGGGGGGGAAAGAAAGTAAGCCCAAACTTCAGATGGAAGGGGGCAGCAAAATCAGTGGTTGATTCTGAGATGGGTAACAGATCCTGCTTTACATAAATATTGACCATATGTGCGATAAAGCACATGGTGGACCCTTTTACTAAGAGATGCATGCTATCCACCATACCAGATAATTGAGTTTGAATACAAATCATGATGCACTACAGTTTTCTTTAGGAGTAGCATTCTCAGAACTTAGGTATATTCTTTGGTTACTTCACTACACATATTACTATGAAAAGCTAGTCACTGGCTCTGTTCCTATGCTAGTATGAAAGCCATTTAAGTCAATGTGTTAGACAATGTCTATACTGTAGTAAAGGAAGCAGGTCCTTTCCTAATAGGAATGATAGCTAACGTTTATGCAGTGCTTCTCCTGTCCCAGGCATTGTGCTTAGTGTTTCCCTATTTATCATACCATTAATTATCTTAATCCCTAGGGAAAACACTCTTGTTATTCCCACGACGAAACCCAGCTTCAGATAGGTTAAATTACTGAGATAGCTCACAGGTGACAGAGTGAGGATTCCATCCCAGGGTGACTGACTTCACACCCTATGCCCTTTTGACTGTTGCTTTCTCATAAGAAGAACACATTCCCACTGAGTGGCCAGCTCACTTTCCAAGTGCCTGGATGCCAAGGTGGAACTGATGCCAGTTTCTTGAAGCTACGGAGAACTGTACACTCATCTGAAGCAGGAAGATGTTCTCTAATGATGTTACTGCCTTGTCAGAGTAAAAAAAGGAAAAAAAATTACATCCTTCTTTCCCACCCCACTGCCAGCTGAAGCTGCCCTGCAATAATCACAACTAGTTCTAAAATCCAGAATTCATTCCTTGATGAGCTATTTTTTCAACCTTTCAAAGTTGTTTCCTGCTAGGGACATGGGATATTCAAAATGAAATTGTGAGAGAGTTAGGAGACATCAGTTTCCCCAGAAACAGAGGCACAAGTAGGTTGTTTGGTAGAAGTCAGACCAAGTGCCCACATTTTTTAGGGAGATGAGATGCTCCAATTTTGAACCCTCAGTTCTTTTCCCTTGTGCTGATTTTAAGCAGAGGCTGTATTAGTGAGGCTGCTGTGCTATGAGTCTCCTGAACATTCATGGTCTTTGTGTCTCACTTTCTGTGTGTAACTGGGTGGGGAAAAGCGGGAGTGCCTATCCCATTTCCTCACCTCCAAGTCTCTCCTCAACCCATTGTGGTTGGGTTTCTCCCACCACTTCCTTGAACTGATTCTACACAGGGTCACCCAGACCTTCTTATTGTTAAACATAATTGGGTGTTTCTCATGCTTTTCCTCTCTGTAAATTTTGATGGTGTCAATTACATCCTACTTGAATCACATCCTCTCCTTGTTTGCAGCTGTGTCTTCTGTGTATTGCTTACCTCTCTGGATGCTTCTTTTCAATTTCCATTTCCTTTGCTCATCCTTTAAATTATTAGTGTTCCTCAGGGTTCCATGTCAAGCCCACTTTCTTTTGATTTTATATACTTTCTGCACAACCTCACTCATTCTTATGGCTGTGGTTATCTGTATGGATGCTTTCTAAATGGGTTGGTTTAATTCAGATATCTCTCTTGGGATTTAGCCTTGGACATTCAGGGCTGATTGATGTCTAACTCTACCCACTTCACAACTCAACAGGTCCAAATCTGTCCCAGATAGAATTCTTTAATGCTGTCTTTCTCCATAGAGACCTTCTGGTAATCCTGGTTTGCCCATCTCGGTGATAGGAATCACCATCTGCTCCCTGGATTAAGCTTACAAATGAATGTTATTCTCTCCCTTCTCCGCCTCCTCCCTCCTCTTTGACATATCAAATGCACATAAGTCCTATTACATTAACTTCTAAATGTCTTTTCTCTCTCTCTCTCTCTCTCTCTCTCTCTCTCTCTTTCTTTCTTTCTTTCTCTATTGGCACTGGGAATTAAACCTCAGGGTGTTTACCTCTGATCTCTAGCCCAATTTTACTTTTTTTATTTTGAAACAGTCTCGCTAAATTGCTGAGGCTGGCCTCAAACCTGTGATCCTCCTGTCTCAACTTCCTAAGTACTGGGATTATAGGCATGGGCCACTGTGCCTGGCTAGAAGAGTTTTCTTTTGAAAGGTTTTTGTTGTTGTTATTGTTGTGTGTAGGGGGCAGTTTGAGTAGAAGAGGGACAACCTGATGGTGATGCTTCAGTAGAGACAATCTTGTGGGGTTGTAAGATAAACAGAACTAGAAGTGTATTAGATAAGATTATATTAGAAGCTCCTGACTCCTCCATTCAGAAGTATGTAAGGCTTTGTGGGTCATTCTTCTTTTCTTTGTTTTTTTTGTGGTGCTGGGGCTTCCTGTGTGTCATTCTTACGTGCTAGGTTCTCAAACATTTTGGTTTCAGGACTCCTTTGTACTCTTAAATTGTGGAAAACACCAAAGAGCCTTAGCATAGGTGATTTGTATCTATTAATATTTGCCATTATAGAAATTAATATTAAAAACTTAGATATACTTATTTAATTTATTAAAAATAACAACAAACCCATTCCATGTTAACATTTTTGAAAGAAAAATTACTGTATTTTCCATGACCAAAAATTTAGGAGAATTACATTGTTTTACATTTTGCATCTCCCTTTAATATCTAGCTTAATAAAAGAGGGTTGGAAGCCTGGTATGGTGGTGCACTCCTATCATCCCAGTACTTGGGAGGATGGAACAGGGGGATTGCAGGTTTGAGGACAGCTATAGCAACTTAGCAAGACTCTCAGCAACTTAGCAAGATCCTGTTTCAAAATAGAAAGTGAAAAGGGCTGGGGGTGTAGCTCGGAGGTAGAATGCTCCTGGGTTCAATCCCCAGTACTGTACCCCTCCCCCGACACACACATAAAGAAGAGGGTTGGATTCCCATGTGTGTTTCTGCATTCAATCTGTTATGACATATGTCACATAATCTCTGGAAATTCCATGTTCACTCATAAAAGAACGAGATTTCAAAAAAAGAAAATTCAGTCTTAGTATTATTATGAAAATAATTTTGACCTTTCACATTTTCTGATGGGATCTTGGCAGCCCCCAGGGGGCCTTGGACCATACTTTGAGAACCAGTGTGCTAAGGACTGTCATTTGGGCTGGACAAGTCCTTGTGTGCAGAGGTGAGATGGCTTTGGAGGATTAGCTCATTGCGTGGGGCCTTCCAGCCCTGGGCTGGAGAAGAGGCATATCTTACACACTTTATTCCCAGAGGGACTGAGTGGGAAGCCCTTGGTCATCAGCAAGGCAAAAAAGCCTTTTGATCTTGAGAGGAGATGGGAGATGCTCATGGGGCCATTCCCTGGACATGAGAAGTAGGTGGTTCCTGCCATCAGGGGAAGGTCAGGGTTGAGAGATGAGAACCGGGACCCAGTGTCTCTGTTCTGACAGCACACCAGGCTTTGGGGGCGAAGGCCTTGAGAAATTGAATTTAGCATGGAGCAGGGCCAGGAGACTTGTCTCTTCCTATGGGAAAGTCAGAAAATGTTGTAAGCCTTTTTGAAAAAGCATATTGTACTTTCACAACTTCTTTTCCTCTTCATCTTTAGCAAAATCTTAAAATTCCAGCTTGTCTCATTTGTAGGAAACCTAGAAAAAGTGATTAAATTTTATTTTTCTCAATTAAACAGTCATGCAAATCCATTGTTTAAATCTTTGGCAGATACAGAGAAGCAGAAAGGGAAAAAATAAAGTCACCCAAATTTCACCACCCACCAATAAACACTGTTGACATTTTGGAGCATATATTTCTGATTATATTTAACCTTATTTATAGAATAGTGTTCATAATAGTCTTTTCCCCTTAACAATGTCATAAAATGAGGCTTCTTTCTCTTTTAAAGAATATATTTAGGAATAATGCTTTTCATCTGCTCTTCAGGAAGAGTTATAAGAGTGAAGGTGTGTGAGTGTGTATGTATATGTTTGTGAGTGTGAGTGTGGTGTTTGTGTGTGTGTGTGTGTGTTTGTGTGTGTTGCTGGTGGGAATATATCAGCACCATAGTGGCTTCAGTAAGAAACATAAGAAAGACTGCAGAAAGACTGAGGGATTATGCTTGTAGTCCCAGTATTTGGGAGGCTGAGACAGAAGGATCACAGGTTTGAGGTCAGCCTCGGCAAGTTAGTGAGATCCTCAGCAATTTAGCGAGACCCCATTTCAAAAATAAAAAAATAAAAAAAGGCTTGAGAGTGTAGCTTGAAGGTAGAATGCCCTTGGGTTCAATCTCCAGTAAAAAAAGAAAGAAAGAACGAAAAAAAGGCTGAGGGGAAAACAGAAGAGTTAATCTCAGGCAAACAGAGCTGGGATCACTTGATAGATTCCTCTTAAACCTAGGGATTATCTTTCTAGAGGAGTCTTTGTTTAAACCTTAGGAAATCCAGTGTTTTATCTTGGTAAAATAATAATGTGTAAATGTCGAAGAGGCATCTTAGAGGGCAAAGCTTCAAGACAAGGTCAATAGTGATTCAGTTTGTACTTATCTTGAGCAATACGGAGGAGAAGGAGTGAACCGGAGGGAACCGGGCGTCTTGGACCTGAGGTGAGCAGCCCCACCATTGCAGTAACACCAATCAGGAAGAGTTCCCGGCACAGCTTTGAATGTTCCTGCCTCAGGCAGAGCATTGAAATCACCAACTCTGTGACATTGTTCAGTGACCCGAAAGGGATAAGTTAATGGGACTGTTCACTTGTTTCCAGGGTAAAAAATGTCCTTCCCATTGTCAAATTCAAACCACCACTTTAAATTTACATATTTAAATCATTTTCTTGGGATCTTGGCTAGTTGCTGTATATGAAACACTCATTGAAACTTTACTTTCTGCATTTTACTTCTTTTGCTTTTTAATAATTTTGTTTAGGTTACTACTGTGAACTTAAACCACTTTGGCATTTGGTTCCAAAGAACATTAGGAAACCAAGCGAAAGGCTCATTTCTTTACTCCTTCATTAATTCTTTACTGAGCACTATCATGTGTCAGGCACAGAGTATTACTCTGTTATTTTATGCTACTGGGGACTGAACCCATAGGCGTTCTACCTCTGAGCTGAACCCCCAGCCCTATTTAATTTTGAAACAGGGTCTCACTAAGTTGCAGAGGGCCTTGCTAAGTTGCTGAGGCTGTCCTCGAACCTGCGATCCTCCTGTCTCAGCCTCCCAAGTACTGGGATTACAGGCGTGCTCCACCACACCTGGCTATTGTATTGGTTTTATTATTATTGGTAAATACTAAGGTAGGGTGGGTGCCGGGATTTCAGAGGCTTCTTTCCCATTATATGATCATCTTGGATCTTCACATTTTCCTCCTCTAACTACATTCCTGACAATCTGTGGCCAGTCATACTGTTCTCATAGTTGTATAATTGTGTGATGGTAGCTCAGGTAGATGAATCACAAATTGGCTCTTTGCTAGAGCGACAAAAATACCGCTCTGGGCTTAAAATAGTAACAGGGAAGCAAAGCATTGAAGATGGCACACACCCACGGCGTCCAGGTGTGATCCCCCGCACAGGGCATTTCTATTAGCCGCAGAGCCACAGACCTGTGTGGCGGGCCGTGTGACAGCTTCTGGGCCGTCGGTTTCTGTTGCTCAGTGTGACTTTTGTGCCCACCCAGTTTTCCTGTTTGATGACATCCAGGATTTGGTGATTTACAGCCTCCACACTTTTTTGGGGGGACGAAGAATCATGACCATCTTTTATTTCCTTTTTATTTCTTACCATGGTGAGGAAACTTGGCTGATGTTTGGATTGTAGGATTGTTTTTGAGGTCCCTCTCTAGGTAGGAATTGAAATAGTCAAAGAGTAATTTAACTTTATGACTCAAGTCACTAATAGGGACAATAAAATGCACTCCCTGCCAGGGTCTAAATGACTTTCTCTTTATTATTTGAATTATTCTCAGTGTTTAACCCAGACATAGTAGCCAGAGTATTGGCTTATGAGTCAGAGGACAATGAGAAAACATAGGCTTGAATTTTGTCTTTTAACACTTATTAACTTAGACAATTTTACCTAAGACATGATTTCTTCAACCAGAGTTCTCCTAAAATCTATTAGCAGTTAATATGGGGGTTAAAAGAGATTGTATATGTGAAGCACATATCAGAGTTGCTGTTACTATAGCTCTCATATGCATCTCAGAACTCCTAACATCATTTGGAAAATACATTTGCCAATAACCACATACTCTTGCATTACCGATTTCTCCCTTAATTTTATGTGTATCATGACTTATCTCCCCAGCCCTCAGAAGCACCACAATAACACCGCAGACTCTGCATGTCTCTCCTCCTCCAGGAAGCCTTTCCTGACCTCTTCCCTTTAATCTCATAATACCTTGTTCATAACTTTATTGTACTTACCTGTTTTGCATCTGTTTTTTATTTTATGAATGATGAGCTTATTAAAGATGGGAGCCCCATCTTATTCTCAGCTCCCACCCAACAGCTGGCACAGGGAAGATGTGAACAACCAGTTTGGTTAATGAATAAATGAATGAGAATGAGGGGCACGTGGAAAGGGCTTCCGTGAAAGCAGAACAGACGAAGCTTGCAGGTGGATTCCTGAACCTCTTACCTGAAGCTTCTCTGCAAAGAACAGGAGACTGTCATTTACTTGGGGTGTGGGGAGGATGGTTCCAGGGCCGCCATCACGGCTGTCATTCACTTGGGGTGTGGGGAGGAGGGTTCCAGGGCCGCCATCACGGCTGTATACATGGCAAAATCCAGATGGTAGCTGCAGTTCTCGCCGAAAAACTACAGCTGTAACAACCAGTGGAAGAGCAGGGCAGGATACTCAAGTCAGTAAAGAAGTTAGGATTCTTGCGGACTTGACTTTGAACCCACTTCTGCCTTTGACTCCCTTTGGGGCTTTGTAAAAGAATTTAAAGCTTGTGTGGCACAGTTACTTTACCACTTAGGAAGATGAACTGGACCTGATGTTTCATTCTATTTTTTTTTTTTGTGGTACTGGGGTTCGAACACAGGGGCATTCTACCTCCAAGCTACACCCCCAGCCCTGTTTTTTATTCTTTATTTTGAAACAGTGTCTTACTAAGTTGCGGAGGGCCTCACTAAGTAGCTGAGGCCGGCTGTGAACCTGTGATCCTCTGGTCTCAGCCTCCCAAGTACTGGGATTACAAGTGTGCGCCACCACGCTGGCCTCATTCTAATTTTGATTAACAGTGTATCTCCCTCCTTCCCTCCGTCCTTCCATGGTTCTGGGTATTGAACCCAGGTGCATTCTACCTCTGAGCTACACTTGCAGCCCTTTTTTATTTTGAAACAGGGTCTCACTAAGTTACTGAGGGTCTCACTAAATTGGCAAGGCTGTTCTCAAGCCTGTAGTCCTCCTGTCTCAGCCTCCAAAGTACTGGGATGAAGTTGTGAACCACCATGCCCAGGAACAGTAAGTTTAGATGCATGACAAGGTGCTTTTTCTCCCAACTTTTACCTGCATAGAAAGAATACAGCTATACCTCACTGTGTCCTTATTGGGAATGTGAACTGTTTAGTTTCCCACAGAGTCCCAATCCATGGCAAAATCTGAAGCTAGCTCTGGGGTGGACTTTGAATGGGATAATATTTCATCTTTGGGGTGGTTTGAAGGCCCTGGCATAATGGGTGCAGCATCAGATGGTTTTATTGTTTGTACTACTTAATGGGCACCACTTGACAAGATGGCCAAGTAGAGAAAATGGCCTATGTGTTGTGAAAGGGAAGAAGAAATAGAGAAGAAGCTTTAAAGAGCAGAGACACTTATCTTTTTGTTTTCACATAAGTTATGGATGTAGCGTTCATTCACTAGCTGGGTGTGGTGGCGCACGCTTGTAATCCCATTACTAGGGAGGCTGAGACAGGAGGACCGGTTCGAGGACAGCCTCAGTAACTTAGCGAGACTCTGTTTCAAAATGAAAAGATAACATAGGGCCGGGGGTATAGCTTGGAGGGAAAAAACAAAACAAAACAAAAAATACATCTTTAACTTCCCTTTAGCCTAAATCATAAAAGGATTTTTTTTTTAGCTCAGGTAACTGAAGAGTCGAGGGTCATATCAGCTTCAGGAATAGCTGTGTCCAGGGGAAATCTGTTTCTCTGCTTCTTAGTCTTCTTTCACATGGTGGTAAAGGTGATCTAAGGAATCCTTAGACTCAACATTCCTGGTGGATGAGGCTTCTTTAGTAGCTTTATTAGAAGTAGACAGGTCTGGGTCATTTGTTCCCTGGTCAGCCCCACCTACATCACCTGGAATGGGGCGACAATGGCAATGAGGTGGTCTGTACTGGCTGATGAAGAGGAAATCCCAGGCAGGCAAAGCCATAGGCATATACTACATTTTGCTAGCCTAGAGTATTTCTTATGTTTTGGGCTTCTCTTGCTCGTCTTGCTCTCTTTCCTGCTTTGGCACAAATTGTGTATGTATTCCCAAGACTGTTGCTCTTTTTTCTATATACTTTACCTCCTGATCATCTCCCCATACCCACTCAGCTACTATCTCTTTACACAAGAGAGCCACATCATTAGTCATTATCTCTGGTCTCTGTCTTTCTCAGAGGGAGATACTGATCATCTCCACCCGCTATTCTGCAGGCATTGTGACTTCAAATGTCTAAAACCAAGCTGGGCATGGTGGCACACGCCTATAGTCCCAGACTTGGGAGGCTGAGACAGGAGAATTGCAGGTTCATGGCCAGCCTCAGCAACTTAGTGAGGCCCTGTTTCACAATACAAAAAAAAAAAAGGGCTGGGGGTATAGCTCCGACGTAGAATGCCTCTAGGTTCAATATCCAGTGCAGCAAAATAACAAAACAAAACAAATTGGTCATCCTCCTGCCCAATACATTTCCCTCCCTAGGTTCCTTAGTCATCAGGAGCAACAGCCAGCCTCAAAGTAGTTTTCCACTATTTCCCCTGCGTACAACTCCTCCCTCATGTAAACGCTCATAGTTCTTTATCATTATATCGCTCTTCGACTTACCTCTTTCACTCTGACTTTATAGATCTTGGTGTATCTGATTTATTTCTGCCACAGTTATTTAGGTTTCTGGGTGAAAAGCGCTTTTTAAATGTTTAATCTGGTCAAACCAACACAAAATTAACCATCACAGGGGGAGATTTTAACCAAAATCCTGTTAATAGGACTTAACAGGATTCTCGCCAAAGGCAAGTGTGATCAGATATTGAGGACGGGGATGAGGAATTGGACCAGATGTTGAAGGTGATCAGATGTTAAGGGTGAGGGATGAGGAATTGGCCCAGTTAGAGAAGGTGATCAGATATTGAGGTGGGAGGATTCTCTCTAAACTGACCTTAGCAGGTTTTGGCTAAAGCAAGGTGATCTCATAAGAATCGATGTCAGGGTTGAGGTCTGGACCCAGAGGAGCCTGACTAAAATTTAGTCAAGGAGAGAGTCTTTTTTTTTTTTTTTTTGCAGTACCAAGGATTGAACCCAGGGGCATTCTACTTCCGCACTACACCCCCGGCCCTATTTTTTATACTTTATTTTGAAACTGGGTCTCACGAAGTTGTGGAGGGCCTCACTAAGTAGAGAGAGAGAGAGAGAGAGAGAGAGCTGAGGCTGGCCGAGAACCCAGATCCTCCGGTCTCTGCCTCCCAAAGTACTGGGATTACAAGCATGTGCCACCATGCCCAGCCCAAGGAAAGAGTCTTTGTCGGTGCTTAAGCTATGTAATTCCTTCCTCCCTCCCACCTTTCCTTCCTTTCTTCCTTCCTTTTTTATTTTGTGGTACTGGGGATTGAACCCAGGGGCATTCTACCTCCGAGTTATACCCCCAGTCCTATTTTATTTTTATTTTGAAACAGGGCCTCGCTAGGTTGATGAGAGTCTCACTACTTCTGAGGCTGTCCTTGAGCCTGTGATCCTCCTGTCTCAGCCTCCCAAGTACTGGGATTACAAGCGAGCACCACCATACTTGGCTAAGTATGTAATTTCAAATCTTGCCCCTTCCTTTGAATTTATTATAAGTAGATTCTGTTTTATGTGGTACTGGGGATTGAACCCATGGTTGTTCTACCTCCAAGCTATACCTCCAGTCCTATTTTATTATTTTTTATTTCGAAACAGGGTTTCACTAAGTTGCTGATGGCCTCGCTAAGTTGCTGAGGCTGGCTTCAATTCTGTGATCGTACTGTCTCAGCCTCCCAAGTACTGGGATTACAGGCGTGTACCGCCAAGCCTGGCTAGTGGATTTCAATTGTATAAGATGTTGAGGGAGGAAGTTGCCTAATTAACCTACCTGTCCTTTTCTTGCACCAGCCCCCAGCATTTCCACAAAAACATGCTTGGAAAGAAGCAGCGAAACTTTTGGAAAGTCAGAACTGATGTGGGAGAAGAAGTAGGGGAAACAAAAGCAGAAAGGCACTGAATTATTTGCTGAAATGATCTTGAGTATAATTTGGGGTCTTTTTATAATACATGTCTAACCCTCCCCCTTCACCTCTATAGCTACCTTGTTTGGTGTTTCATGTACATAAGGCCATTTGACATCATCTTAATGTGGCAGAGACTAGCAGATATTCAAAACTTTGAGGAATTGTTCAGGACAAACATCCACCCACTGAGCACTAGGGACTCTCGGCTCTGAGAGGACAGAACTTAGAAGGCCACAGGAAATGGCAGCGTGGCACTTAGAGAACATCAGTGTCATAAAAATGAATAGAAGGAAAGAAGGAAAGTTGTCAGCACATAAACCTGAGGGAGACGGGGGAACTGCACTGAGTTTTAAGGTACCCGCTACTCACTGTAATTGCCCTGCGTTATTTTCTGAGGAACCGTAGGTGATCCTGCTATTTCCATAACTTATTCCTCCATTGGTTTGGGGGAAGGGGTGTGGAGAAGGTGTTTGAGCTTCCTGGTTAGTGTCAGTGGTTCAACCGGTTTTTTGTGCCTCCATATGAAAGCTCTGGGCTCTCATTCTGTTTGCTGTGGGAGACACTGCCCTTTCATAGACAACTGCTCCCTTCTGTTTTGGGTTCAGCTTTGTAAATCAAAGTATAGTAAAAATCAGGAGTGAGGCCCAGATAGGTTGTTGTTCAAAATTACTTGCATTCTAGCCGGGCGTGGTGGCGCACGCTTGTAATCCCAGTACTTTGGGAGGCGGAGACCAGAGGATCCGGGTTCGCGGCCAACCTCAGCGCGCATGCGCATGCGCACTATCGATCGATCGCTCTCTCTCCTCTCTCTCTGTGTCTCTCTCTGTCTCTCTGTCTTTGTCTCTCTGTGTCTCTGTCTCTCTCTACCTAGTGAGGCCTTCCGCAACTTTGTGAGACCCGGTTTCAAAAATAAAGCATAAAAAAATAGGGCCGGGGGTGTAGCGCGGAGGTAGAACGCCCCTGCGTTCAATCCCCGGTACCGCAAAAAAAAAAAAAAAAAAAAAAAAAAAAAAATTACTTGCATTCTGCTTACTGGTGGCTATTTCAAATGGATCAGGTCCTTCTGACACACTGTTGGCGTTCTGTTCTCTTTCTCTTATCACAGTGCAAAGCCTTGGGTTCTGTCAGCTCCTCACCTCTGTGTGCTTCCTGGCCACTGGGCAGTTGCTGCTGTCACAGCACAGTTATCTCTGACCACCTGCCTGGTAAAATGTCTACACCAATGCTACACAGATCATGGAGAGCCTAAGCTAGCTTATAGCATTAATCATATGTTCATTGGACTACGCAGGTTCTTTTTTGCTGACTGTACATGGGAGAGTGTCTCTAATGATGTGCAATGGGCAAGTTAGGCATCCCTAAGGGGTATGACATTTAAACTCTTGACTGCCATTTGTGGTAAGAAATAAAATTTACATTGTGATCCAGTAGGCGTGATATGTATGATGTGTAACAGTAGCTAAAATTGGACTCAGCAAACCTTGTTGAGTGTGATAGACATACTCTATAGTTTCATTGAGTTGTATTTTGCTTCATTAAGAAATGCTGACACCTGTAATCATAGTAACTTGGGAGGCTGAGATAGGAGGATCGCAGGTTCAAGGCCAGCCTCAGCAACTTAGTGAAACCCTGTTTCAAAAAAATAAATAAATAAGACAAGCTGGGCTGGGGGGGGTGTAGCTCAGAGGTAGAACACCCCTGGGTTCAATCCCCAGTACCAAAAAAAAAGAAAGAAAGAAAAAGTGAGTGTGTGTCACGTGTCTTCCTGATCCAGTAGTGGGTCATAGTTAGCGTCTGAAAGAACTTCTTAGCAGTAACCAAGCTTTAGAAAGTCCGAGGATATTAATTCTGAGATGTCTTTGGTGATGATCTACAGGCAGCTTGTCGTTTTCCTCCTGTTTTATGGGTTAAGAAACTTAAAGTCCAAGTAGGTAGGACTTCCTTGCAGGCACACAGTGCTGCTCTGTTTGAACTAACACACCTATTAATTCCTGGAATCATACAGCGGCCCGATGAGTCACACGGCCTCTGTAGTTTTTGAGCATAGCAATTATGTCCCTGGGCATCTTCATGGTGATGAATGAACTATACCCACTTTCTCTTCCCCAATTGGCTCTCCAGGTATTTTCTCTATTATTTTAGGATTCCCTATTATCAGCTATAGAGAAGACTGATAACAGAGCAGTCTGTATAGTGTCTCCTCTTCTAGGGCCAGTGCTCAGCTGTTGTTACCATAAACCCAAAAGAGAGAATAGGCTGAGTAAGGAGAACTTTAGATGCATTTGTAGACATTAAATAGACATTAAAAGAAAACCTAAACTCACATTTGCTGTAAGGTGATTGCAGTCTCAGATTCTGACAGTTGCACGCATCTTGCTATAGTTGATGTTTTTTTCATTTTTAAGCAGTAGTGCACTCCGTGGACCCAAATCTGACATTTTTGCTTTCGTGGTTTCTGTTTATGAAGGGAATTAAAACACCTTATGGCTGAATGATTAACATCAGCTTCTGAGTTCTCAAAACCATTCATGACATTGGTCTTCTCAGGCTGTCAGTAGCCTGGGGGGCTTAACCAACAGAAGTTTATATTCTCACCATTCTAGAGACTGGAAGTCCAAGACCAATGTGCTGTCTGTTGAGGGCTCGCTCTTTGGACTGTAGACACACCCTTCTTCCTGTGTTCTTATATGGCAGAGAAAGCAAACGAGCAAGCTTTCTGGTGTCCCTTCTTATACGGGTATTAACCCCAGTGGACCAGGTCCCCCTGAATGAACTCATCGGACCCTAACCACCTACCAAAGGCCCCATCTCCAAACACCATCACAACTGGGGATTAGGGACACAACACAGGACTTTTGAGGGACGAAATTCAGTCTATAAAACTTAGCTAAGGTTTTAGTGGGGTTTCGAGTATTGGCTGAAGGGTACAAAGAACTTTCCTCAATTGCATTTATCAAGGATAGACACTTCTATTTGAGTGAATGGATAGTTTCATATGCTATAGTTCCTTTAACACTTATTAGTATTTACTTTATATTCTTCTTAATAATTCAAGTATGTGGGAGAGAGTTTACAACTAAAATGTACCTGAGAATAAAAAGATACCTTTAAGAAGTTATTTTTAAAGAGATTTTTCCAACACATATTCTATTCCTCATTAAAAGTTAATGAATTTTTAAACAGCTTAGTACTATTTTTGAAACTTTAGATGATGGAAACAATTCAAATAATCCTTTGTTCATACATGAAGTTATCTAGCTCAATGTAAATTTTATCTATAGGGTAAGGGAGGAAGCAGGGAGGGAAACACACAAGGAATGCGGTGTGCATGTGTGTTTCTGTCACTCTGAACCTCACTATTATGTATAATTACAATGCACAAAAAAAGGACAATCATGAATTTTGACATTTATGAGGACAGTTTTAAGTGTAGTTCATGTAAGAGTTACTATGTTATGACATGAAAAGTATCATTTCAGTTTTGAGCTTCTTGGAATATTGAAAAAAATAAAAATCATCTTCAAAGAATCATCTTCTTTATATAATATGGAAAAGCTACCATCATTGATAATAATGCGTATTTTAGGGAACAATAGGTTGTGCTAAAGACAAATTCTGCAATGACTTTTATATATTGGAATTGTTATTGTACTGCAGAGGAGGGATGAAATTCTTCACTATGAAACTGGAAGGAGCCAGGTATTTGTCTACAAGAAATGTTATAGAGGACTACTCCAATAGCCCCTACAAAATAACTATTCAAACAAACAAACAAACAGACAAACAAAAAACAAAAACAAAACAAAAAAGAAAAAAGAAAAAGAAAAATGGGAGGGAAGACTGAGAATATGAAATTGTCATAAAGTCCTTTTTTGTTTGAATGCTATCGGTATGCTTTTATTTATTTCTATTTATTTATTTATTTTTGTACTGCTGGGGATCAAACCCAGGGCCCTGTGCATGTTAGGCAAGTTCTCTACCACTGAGCTACATCCCCAGCACAGCTTTTTTTTTTAAGTCTTTGCATGCACCCAACCCAATTTTTAATCTTTTTGTCTGCTATAGGTAGGCTGTTGATTAAGGAGGCTTTTTGCTGTTTGTTTATAGGTTTAAAGAAGTGTGGACTGTTCCACCACTGAGGGGGTCCATACATTTCTGTAGGGAACTTTGGTATAGTAAGTACTGTGCACCTGGATGAAATATTCTCTCTATAGTATCTTTGTGTGCTTCTTTCACATGTATGTTTTTACTGTGTTTATTCTATTTCAGTGTTTATCAGCTGAAGAGATCTTTTCCCTCCATGGCTTTTCCAATGATACCCAGATAACCAGCTCCAACTTCCCTGCCATCTGCCCAGCAGTCTTGCAGCAGTTGACCTTCCACCCCTGTGAGGATCAGCACAAGCACAAGACGAAGCCAAGTCTCTCAGAAGGTATACCAGAAGTCTTTTCTCTTACTTTATGAAAAGTCTATGTGCCAGTAGGAAATGAAGCTCATATGCCTCCTTTTATGCTTTATTGCTTTCAGTTAATCTACATAGAACCTTTAGGTAAAGTACTTATATTTTGAAAGTAGTTAGAATAAGACTCTCTAAAACTTACTTATGCCTCATAAGTAATGCTCTTCTATTTGTGGACTCAAAATTATACTTAATGCCACTGAGACATTAATGGAACTCAATTCTTGATTTTAAACAATACATATTTTATGCCGTACATATTGGACTGCACGTTAACTATTTGGCTTATAAATTACAAATGATCTGTTAATTTCCATCACTTTTTGTTTATCATGTTATTTTAAAATGTGTCAGTTTATCAGCATTTGTCCATGAAGGGATAAAGGAATTAGCATGCTTCTCTAGATTAAATAATAAAGGACCCAATTATTACTCTTTTAATGTTCACAGATGGAAGAAAATACCAGCAATGATTTTAGGGTCTAAAATACTTTGTCATAAATACTGCATTTTAAGGAATAGTCTGCTGTGAAGAAATTTTAAAACATAAGAAAACTAATGGTTACTTAATGTACAGTTCATGTACTTTAATGTGTGGAAGATTACTTTCACCAATTAAATAAACCAGTTGTTCAATGGTTCTTTTTCCCAGTTACATGCAATTTATTGATATCCCCAAATCTTTAACTTGCTCCACATGGGTATTTTAATTTTTAATTCAATAAATGTTCACTGAATGTCACTATTCTGTGTATTAAGAATGCAGTTGTGGATAAGAAGATTCCTTGTTCTCTTGTGGCTTATAGTATAGTAGAGGAGAGAAATAATATGCATTTAAAATAAATAAATAAATAAATAAATAATACAGTTTCAGGGTGATACATGCTCAGAAGAAACAAAGTAGATACAGGAGAGAAGGTCATGGTGGGTGGTGAGATTTTCGAGAGGTGAAGGGGTGAGGTTACACCTGAGCAGAGTCCTGGCTGAGGAGGAGAAGGCCATGGCGAAATCTTGTGTAAGGCAAAGCATTCGTGGTCGAGAGAACAGACAGCAGAGCATGGTAGTGGGCTTGGCATGAGCAAGGGGCAGCAGGAAGGCCTGTGTGTATGCAGCATAGTGAATGGAAGAACTGTATAAGGCAGTGAGGTCCTGGGGGTAGACTGAGGCCAGAGGGGGAAGACCTGGTAAGATGCATCAGTTGATTGGATTTTATTGTGAGTGTAGCAGGAAGCCACTGTTGGGTTTTAAATAGGGGTGTGCCATGTTTTTTTTTTTTTAACCTGTAAAAGAGTCTTGTATCTGCCTCTGAAGAAGACGTTGTAATGGGGCAAGAGCAGAAGCAAGGAGACTGGGCAGGAGGCTACTGCTGGTGTGGATGCTCAAGATGATGGGAACCTGGACCAAGGAGGGGGAAGAAGGAGAGGGGAGAAGTGGTCAGATTCAGTATGGATTTTGGAGATTATGCAAAATGGTTTGCTTCTGGGTTGGATGTGGGAAAGAGAAAGATGAGTCAAGGTTTGGGCCAGAGAAAGTGAATACATGATTGTACCCATTTCCGGGGATGAAATGTAGGGAGGAGCCATTTATTGTGGAGAAAAGGTAGAAATGAGGATTAAGAGTATAGTGTTGGCCGTGGTCACTCTGAGTCATTGACATATACCCACGAGTGGAGATGCACACGTTTGCAGCTGAGGAGAGGGCGGGGGGATGTGTGATTATAGAGATGGCATTTAAAGTCACTGGTCTGAGCAAGCTCATCTAACTTGAGTATACATAGAGAATAAAAAGACAGCAAAAATAGAGAAGACAAGGGAAGACACAACAAAGAAAGTGCCAATTTACCTTACTTTTGGATTTCTCTGTGTAGGTACATTTCCATCCCTCTCTATATGAGTAACAACAATAGCAATGATAATGCCAAAAAGAATAATTATCAGAGTTAATATTTTGGTATTATTTACTGTGTAATAGATACTGTCCCAAATACTATGCATATATTAACTCACTTAATCTTCACATAACTATATGAGATGGTCATTGCTCTTTCCATTTTACAGGGATTTTAAAGTCATTTGCTCTGAGAAAGTTACAACTTGTATGTGGTTGAGCCAGATTCAACCCACGTTGTCTTGGCCCCAGAACCCATGCTGTTGGTTTATCTTCTGTATTTATATACACAAAGAACAGAAAGTGTCAAGCATAATTTATCAATATAATTAACAATTCTGCGAATAACAGTAATTTTAATTTTGAAATAAAAGTTATGAATAATTACTAATGGTTCAAGCAAATATTTTTTGCTAGCATATGTTTGTATTTCTATAAGCCTGTTTAACTTTAATACAGTTTGCACTTTACATTAAAAAGTAAATTCTGCAAATGCTTTAATATTCTAACATTTGATAGTAGTATAGAATTGTAAAAGCACAGACTATGAAATCAGTCCACCTGGGCTCAAATCCCAGCTCTGTAGGGCACATGAATTTAATCTCTTTATGCTTCAGTTTCCTCATCTAAAGTAGTTTCTTTCAACTCTGCACTGTTGGTTGAATTGTAAATTAGTACAACTACTATGGAGATCGGTTTGGAGGTTCCTCAAAAACCTAGGAATGGAACCACCATATGACCAAGCTATACCACTCCTTGGTATCTTTCCAAAAGAATTAAAGTCAGAATACCATAGTGATACATATATATCATGTTTATAGTAGCACAATTCACAATAGCCAAATTATGGAACCAACCCTGGTGTCTGTCCACACATGAATGGATAAAGAAAATGTGATATTACACACAATGGAATTCTACTAAGCCATAAAGAACAAAATTATGCAGGAAAATGGATGGAACTAGAGAATATTGTGCTAAGTGAGATAAGACAATCTTAGAAGTCAAGGGTATATGCTTTCTCATATGTGGAAGCCAGGGATAAAATAGGAAATGTAAAGGACTTTAAATAATGTGGAAGAGAGACCTGTTGAGTAGTGGAAGGGGATTTGGGGAGGGAGTTGGAGAGGGGAAGAGGAGGATTGATGAAGGAAACAGTTCAAACAATATTTTGGCAATATGTGAAGGTATTGCTACCAATTTCACTAACATATGTGGGAGGGAGGAGAAGCAGGGTGGGATGTGGAGGGAAATATACCAAAAGCTGTGTGCATGTATGTCTTTATCACATGGAATCTCACTATCATACATAATTGCAAAACACTAAAAAAATTTAAAATTTAAATAGTTTCTTTCTCCCAGGGCTGCTATAAGGATTAAATAACATTATATTTATAAAGTACTTAGAACATTATCTGGCACATAGATGCTATATTAGATCTGTTAAATAAAATATATCTAGCCGGGCGTGGTGGTGCACGCTTGTAATCCCAGTACTTGGGAGGCTGAGAGAGGAGGATCCAGGTTCGGGGCCAGCCTCAGCTACTTAGTGAGGCCCTCCACAACTGAGACCCTGTTTCAAAATAAAGACTAAAAAATAGGGCTGGGGGTATAGCCTGGAGGTAGAATACCCCTGGGTTCAATCACTGGTACTGCCAATATATATATATACATATTTATATATATATATTTATATATATATATAAATATATATATATATATAACATGACATAATTCTATATACAGGATGTCAGGTGTCAGGTTTCAGGATGTTGTACTCTGTGCAGGTTAACTACTGACATTCAAAAGTGCTTTAATCTCAACTTCCCAGGTTACTATATTTCAGAAACCAAAAGGTGAAGCCAGGCATGATGGTGTACACCTATAATACCAGTACTTGGGAAACTGAGACAGGAGGATTGCTGGTTCGAGACCAGTCCCAGCAACTTAAGTTCTCAAGAACTTAAACTTTACCTGTTTCCAGATAAAAAATAAAATAGGGCTGGGGGTGTAGCTTGGAGATAGAATGTCCCTGGGTTCAATCCCCAGCACCCCCCCACACACACACACACACTCCAAAAGGTGAGAATGCGGAAGTTGGAAGCAGAAAGAGAAGAGAATTCTAAGCTCAGTGCTGCAAAGTCATAAAGTGGAAAAGTCAACAATTCTAACAAGTTCAGAAAGT
Source organism: Glis glis (assembly GCA_004027185.1). NCBI lineage: Eukaryota > Metazoa > Chordata > Mammalia > Rodentia > Gliridae > Glis > Glis glis. The sequence continues at coordinate 35,449 of PVJS01006310.1, forward strand.
AACAAGATCAGAAAGGCACCAAATATTTGGACAGAGGACCCATTAAAAAGAGTTGTGTATCTGGCATAACTAATCTGTTTAATTTGGTAATATATTTCCTTTTTGATGTGATAATCTTAATTGTTTTGTTTTGGTGCAGCTGCATCATCTTGAACAACTTATTTATTAATGTCTCTATGCTTTGGTTGTCTCACATGTATAATGGATTTAATAATAGTGCCTTTCTTATAGAACTGTTGGAGTGTCAAACGAGAGCCTGGCACAGAGTATGATTATGTCTTTGATCATCTTATGTGCGCATCGATAGGTTCACTCCATTCCCTGGTCCCTGTGCAATGCTATTTCCCACAAAGAAATGTTTTTAAAAATTATTCAGTACACTGGATTCTTGATATAACTGTTCACTTAATAGAGAGTCAAGTCTGAGTTCATCCAAGAGAATGAAATATCAAAATAAAAGCAATTTGAAGGGGTCATGATACAAGAATTTTCTGAACACATTTATATTGACATTTTGGAGGGCAGATAAAATAGTCTCATTTCTCAGAGTTCTCATAGTTTGTGATCTTTTTGAAATTGCCTTTCAGGTGTTATATAAAATCATATTGACAATTGCAATAAACTGATGGTAAATTAAAACTGGAGATTTTAATTTACCATCAGTTTATTAATTGCATTTCAGCAATAATTTAATGGTCCAAAATTGCCTCACTTTTGTGATGAGTTCACAGAATACTGATTAATTCAAATAACAGATAAGAATAGTAGAATTTTACTTGACGCATTACTAAAGATCATTCTGTCCTACGTTGTAATACAACCGGTGACCTAAGTCCACCCTCCAGAGAGGATAAGTAACTTCCGGTACGTGCAGTATCTCCGGCGAGAGGACAGCCAAGGGCTCCCAATTCCAAGTTTATTGTTTTTCTCACCAAAAAACAATGAACCATATGAACTAAAATTTATATGATAGTCTCTACTTTCTAAGTTTTTTTGGAAATAATAACAAACAACCTTTTACTGAAGGCTTGCTGTATTGTAGAAACAGCATTAATTTGTTTTATTCTTGTAAAAGCACTATGAGATAGGAGCTATTTTCATCTGCATTTTAATAAGAGAAAACCAAGGCTTAGTGAAATCAAGGACCAGCTGATGATGCCATAAAGGGAAGAACTAGGTTTCAAATACAAATCTTCTGGCTCCAGAGTTTGCATTGTTTACCACCATTCTGTGCAGTTTCTCATTTGACTGGGGCCAGGTATAAAGTGAAGTCTGGACTGTTTATGGAACTGTAAAATGAGGATAATAATAGAATCATGTGTCCTAATCTGCAAAATGGGGATAATAATAGTACCTATGTTATAGAGTTTTTTTATAATTAAATGAGTTAACATAAGTGAAGTTCTTCAGTCACAAAATGGGCATTCAATAAATGCTAGCTATTGTTATATTGGAAATCTATTGAAATCTTTCAGAGTTCACATAGACATAGAAAGGGCCCTCTCTAAAACACACTGTTAGAGTAAGTCTTAGGTGTACATGGAGAGGTCCAAGGAAAATTTTTATATCAGTTCAGTCTCTGGTGTCCCAATTGAGTGGAAAAATGGATTTAAAAATGTCCTAACAATACAAGAAGGAGAATCTATGCAATGTGAGTAGGGTGTGATGACTCACATTCCCACAGTTTCCCAAACGGTTCTTTTTTTATTGAATGCATTATAATTTTATATCATATTGGGGTACAGAGTATTAGAAAAATATATGCACACACTCTTGTTGCCCTCCCCACGGGATCCCCCCCACCCTGCAAGTCTTTGATATTGGAATTGCAATTTTGTATACATTCATAGTATTATTTCTATTATTGCATTCTTTATGACTTGGTCTCCCTCCTTCCCTAATAACCCTCAGTTATTCCCCTGGACTCTCTGCTCATCTATCTGATGTTGCCCTTATTGCCAAATATTTCTCTGGCTTCCACATATAAGAGGGAACATATATCCATTTGTTCTTTGGAACTGGGTGTACTCACTTAGAATAATATTAAAAAATCAATATAATTCCTTGCATCCTATCAGACTACAATGGTTTGGAAGTAGAGATCAACAACATGAAGATCCAGAAAAAATACATAAATACATGGAGAGTGAATGCTACATTACTAAATGAAGACTGGATCAAAGAAGAAATAAGGGGAGAAATTAATACTCCTAAAATCAAATGAAAATAAAGACACAATATATCAAAATCTATGGGACACCCTGAAGGTGATGTTAAGAGGAAAATTTATAGCATTAAGTGCCCACATAAGAAAAACAGAAAGACTCAAAATAAATAATCTAATGATGCACCTCAAAGTACTGGAAAAACAGGAACAAACTAACCCCAAAGCCAGAAGGCAGGAAATAATAAAATCAGAGCAGAAATGAATGAAATAGAAAACAAAACAAAACAAAATCCAGATCAACAAAACAAAAAGCTGTTGTTTTGAAAAGATTAATAAGATTGACAAACTCTTAGCCAACTTAACAAAAAGAGAGAACAGACCCAAATCTCAAGGATAAGAAATGAAAATGGAGATATCACCACAGATAGTGTGGAAATCCAAACCATTAGAAACTATTTTGAAAACTTATACTCCAATAAAATAGAAAACCCAGAGGAAACTGTCAATTTTTTAGACAGCTGCAACTTACCTAAACTGGACCAAGAGGACAGAGAAAACCTAAACAAACCGATAGGAAGCAAAGAAATCAAAACAGCAATTAAGGGTCTCCCATCAAAGAAGTGTCCAGGCCCAGATGGATTCTCAGCTGAGGTCTATGAGACCTTCATAGAAGAACTAACTCCAATGCTCTTCACATTATTCTGTGAAATAGAAAAAGAAGGAATACTACCAAATTCATTCTATAAAGCCAGCATCACCTAATCCCCAAACCAAATAAAGATACCACAAGAAAAGAAAATTACAGACCAATATCATTGATGAATATAGATGCAAAAATTCTCAACAAAATATTAGCAATTCACATTCAAAACTACATCAAGAAAATAGTCCACTATGACCAAGTAGGCTTCATCCCATGGATGCAAGGCTGGTTCAACATTCGCAAATCAATAAATGTAATTCACCGCATTATTAGAGTTAAGGACAAAAATCACATGATTATATCAATAGATGCAGAAAAAGCATTTGACAAAATCCAACACCCTTTCATGATAAAAACATTAAGGAAATTAGGAATAGAAGGAACCTACCATGACATCATAAAGGCTATATACAACAAATCTCAAATGGCTCTGGTAAATGTGCACAAAAGCAAGGAAGATTAGGAAGATAGAATGAGCAGATGAATTGACTTTTTAAATATAATTTTATTGGTGAATTGAAATTATGCATCATAATAAGGTTCAGAGTGATAGAAACATACATGCACACAGCACTTGGTGTGCTTCCCTCCAGATCCCACCCCACTCCCTCCCCCCCTCTGGATGTATTGATAACTTCATATACGAACTGTTTCTTTCATTAAGTATCCTTTTTCTCCTTCCCTCCTCCCTCCCCAAATACCCTTCCACTATTCTACTGGTATCTCTCCTCATTTATCTGAGGTCCCTTTTGTTTCCCAATTTCTCTCTCGCTTCCAATAAGAGAGAAAACATATAACCATTCACTTTCTGTGACTGGCTAATCTCACTTAGCATAATATTCTCTAGTTCCATCCATTTTCTTGCAAGTGACATAATTTTGTTCTTCGTTATAGCTGAGTAAAATTCCATTGTGAGCATATACCACACTTTTGTAATCCATTCATCTGTTGAGGGACACTTAGGCTGGTTCCGAAGTCAGAATACTATATGATACACAGATCCATGAATTGATTTTTTTTGACAGTGTTCTGGGCTGCCCTGTGAAATAGGATATTCATCTATTCATTAGCAAGGATATGTGCTATTTGCTGGACAATGTTCTGGGCACCAAGGATGAATTAAACACAGCCTCTCTTGTGAGAATCTCACTGCTTATAAAACGGAGACAAATATACAAGTGACAAAATTTCTGTAGCACACAATATATGTTAATTAAATCCATTAGCTTCAAACAAAGAGCTATGGGAATCTTGTTGAGCAGAGGTCTGCTGCTCATTGGAGGAAGAATGCTTCACAGAGGAGATCGCTTGGAGAGCTGCGTGTGAGTTTCTCAGGCAATGAAAGTAGGAAGGAGTTTCCAGTGGAGAGCCACAGATAATGTTGTGCTTGGAAAACATTGTGTCTGGGTAAAGACCATGTTGAGAAGCAGGTAAATAATGCTGGAGAGGTTGCACAGGAGTCAATTTATAAAGGGCAGTTTTGAAATGGGGCATCTTTTTCGTGTTTTGGTGTAATAGCCTGAAGGTCATGTCAACCAGAGGGAGGGGACCAGAGAGAAAGCTGTCGTCTTACATTGGGTGAGGGAGTGAGAGATGACAAGGGCCTGAACTCCCACAGGCATGAGGATGGAGAAGCTGGAGGTGAGAGATATCTGGAGCAGAACTGATAGGGCTTGGTCACCAATTGTCTGTGGAATTGACTAGTAGAGAGAGAGAGAAATTGGAATTGATCCTGACGTCTCTGCTATTTATGGAGGCACTAAACAAGTATTGGAGCTGGATTTCTCAGGGGAAGCTGATGAGTTTGAGTATGTGACTTTGCCTTTATTTGGCATGCAAACATTTCTTTACCTTTTTATTTTAGTTTTCAACATGTACATATCTTGTCTACCCAGTAAGATAAGTATCTGTGATTGAATGAATGTGTAGGCTAGTGATGGGATGGAAGGCTTTTTGTATTAAGGGGAAATGCAGGTGGATACACCATGGGGGAAAGCCTGAGCAGAGTGGGCAGTGTTGTCTTAGGTGATAAGGTAGTAAGTGGGAATGAAGTGGACTGTGGCAGGACTTTGTAGGACAGGGCCGGGATCTGGAACTGATAGGAGAGTGTCTGGAGAAGACAAAGCCACCATGATCAGTGCTGTGATGATGCTTGGAGTTACGTACTACCATTTACTACCTGTCCTTTTCATCTGGTACTTGGCATTGTGTATGTACATGTGTGTGCATTCACGGACACACATACATGTGCACACACTCATGCACGCACACCCATGCACACTCATGTACATGCATGCAAACATGCACAAACACACATGGACATACATACATACACACACATGTACGCACACATGTATGCATTCCCCAGCCCCCCACACAGAAAATTGCAAGCTCTTTTTAGGCGGGAAACATGGTTTGATCCACATCCTAGGCTCAATTTATATTTGCTGGTTTTTTTTTTTTTTTTTTTGCTGTACCAGGGATTGAACCCAGAGGCGTTCTACCTCCATGCTAAACCCCCGGCCCTATTTTTTTATACTTTTATTTTGAAATCGGGTCTCACGAAGTTGTGGAGGGCCTCACTAAGTAGAGAGAGAGAGAGGGAGAGAGAGAGAGAGAGAGAGCTGAGGCTGGCCGCGAACCCGGATCCTCCGGTCTCCGCCTCCCAAAGTACTGGGATTACAAGCATGCGCCACCACGCCCAGCCTGATATATTTGCTGTTTTTTTTATTCATAGAATTGCTAGACAAGAATAACAGCAAGTAATCTTGTATTCAGAGGTATAACTCAGGGTAAAATTTGTACAGTTTTGTTGAGTCCTTGGGCTTTAAAAAAGTTGGATGACTGCTATAGAAGTAATGAAGCACATTGCTAAGGAATGTGTGCCCAGGAACCAGACTGTCCGGGTTTGAAATACAGCTTTCTATCCATGTCACTCGGGCAGTTTATTTGAACTCTGTGTGCTTTGGCTTCTTCAATTATATGAAGGAGGTAATGATAGTACGTATCTCACAGGGCATCGTGAGGGTCAAATGAGTTAATATGTGTTGCTTGCTTACCATAGTGCTCGGCACACGGCAAATGCTAGCTCACTGAGCACTAGGTATTACTAGTGAATTCCTCTGATAGTGCCAGTGAGAAAAGTGGCCCAACATTTAAGTGCTTTCTGGGCATTTTAAAGAAGTGGCGATGCAGAGGCAGCTTTCTCACCTTCCATACTGTAATGTGTCCAGTGCGTGGGGCCACAGGCAAAGCCTCGCGTTACACACTTGTATCTCCACCTGCACTGCTAGAGGTGGCTAACCTGCGTCTATTTTACTTGCATTCCCATTTTGTCCTTAAATCCACCCCTCTAGGATCAAGAGGGGGAAATTGAGGTGCAAAGACAGTAGATGGCACATGCCATTAGCTGTGGAACTCAGGACAGCATTCGCTCATTTCACTCTAAGCACCATCTATTGAGCACCTATTGGGCAATAGGCCCTGGGTATCCAGAGAACAAAGATGTGCCACCTCCAGCTGTCCCCAGCATCTCCTCTGAACAGGACAGTCTGTCTTGATCTGGCCTGGCAAGGTGAGCTGTGCAGTGCAGCCACCCCAGTCTGCCCGTGCTCACCTCCTGTGTGCTCAAGGCACTAGTCTGGCTCCAGGTTCTGGGGCCCCAGCTGGGAGGCTGAGCTGCTGCTGTCTTCTTGGGGGAGGTGCTCTCAAGAGTCTGTAGACAAAAGATTATGACAAGCTCAGTGTCCGTAGCAATGCTCACCTTGACGCCAGCCCACCCCGACTCATTCCTGCCACTGCTCTCCACCTCTTTCCCTTTTCCCTGAAACTCACACTGCCTCTGCCTACCTACAGAATGCTGAGTTTTAAAATAGGCCTTGAGTCACAGATGGAACTAAGTGGCTGGGAGCCTGTGGACCTTGGATTATTTGTCACTGTTCTAGATATCCCACAAATTCCCTGCAAGCTACAAAACTCTCTCGATCCCATCATGATGGTTCAGGATAGATTAAAACAGACACTATTTCCATTACTGTTTACTATACTGTGTATATGTTCTCAGTTTCCTGTATAATTTTCATTGAGAACCTTTTGTTTTAAAGCAGTATCTGTTTCAAGTTTTAAAGAAGAAATTTGTTTCAAGCTAGTGTACATCAAGATTTCATTTGGCTCTTTGGCACTGATTAATTTTTACTTTTCCCTCTAACCCACAGTTTGGGGATATGGATTCCTGTCGGTGACAATTATTAATCTGGCATCACTCCTCGGATTGGTTTTGACTCCGTTGATAAAGAAGTCTTATTTCCCCAAAATTTTGACCTATTTTGTGGGGCTGGCTATTGGGACTCTTTTTTCAAATGCAATTTTCCAACTTATTCCAGAGGTAAGGATGGCAGCTATTTGTTTCCGTGAATACTTGTTTCTTCTAAATGCTTTAGTTCTGTACATTTTTAGTCTCCATAGTTCTCACAGCATTTTATGGTCTGGTTTATAGTGTTTTGGATAACAGAAAGCTGAATCACGGCAAATGTAGAAGCTTGTCTCGGGCTGTAGTGGGTCTCAGTGTCAGAGACAAAATTAATATTCTAGGAGGCCAGCCACCGGAACGTGCTCAGACAGCTCTGGGACACCTCTGAGGGCCTTCACGCTTTATTCTGACTTGCACTTGGTAAATTTAATGTTTCTGCACACAGTTTCATTATTTATTTATTTTTCTAAAAGAGCACGCAGTGTCAAATTCACTGACGATCTACACAAAATTCCCTCACACATTGACTACAGCTGTAGAGGACTAGGGGATAAGTGAGAGTGTGGTTGACAAATATTTTCCTTTTTTGTTTTGACTGAGGGAAAAAAATCAATCAAGGGCCAATCAATAAATAGCAACTTATTTTTCTTTGATAAAATGCGCTATTGATCTGATATTGACTACAGCGTACTGTTCAATTAATCAACAAGTAATGGGTATGTTTTATTTCTGATTTATATTGTAGCCATGTAAGAAAAAGAAATAGAAGAAGGAAAATAAGTGAGAGGAAAAGAGAGGGAATGTTGGAGAGGAGGAAAAGAGAAAGAAACCTTAGCGGGAGGGCACCACAAAAGAGAACTAGAGAAATCTATGCCTACAGGGACTGTGTCTCCCCACACTCAATGCACACACAAAGAGAGAGAGACAAGGCCCAAAGAGAAAAAAGTATTTCAAGGAGTACCTCCCGCATCTCATAAGTTTTAGAAAGTAAAACTTCTTTTAGTTTTCATGGCTATTTATGAAAATGAGGGTATAACTTCTTAGAATCATATATTTTATTATTATTACAAATATATATCAAAATATAGAAAGAACTTAGAATACTTTAAACCCTCTATTGTAGAGAAAAAAATTAAAGTCTTAGGGGATTAAAAGACTTGATATAACCATACAACTGACTAGCAATATAGCTAGAACAACACAGTTTTTATGATTAAAAATAAATTATGTATATTTAAATAATACAATATTGTATGTTCATGTATTTATTATCTTACTTGCTTTGTAAGTCAGTCAAGTTAAACTAAAGAAACTGGGTTGGGGATGTAGCTCAGTGGTAGAGCACTTACCTAGCATGCATGAGGTCCTGGGTGGAGCCCAGGGCCTCATGCAAATTAAACTAATATTGTACGTGGACTGGAGATTCTACATCTATTATTTTAAGGTTTTCTATTTTACTGAAAGTGTAGTAATATAAAGGATGTCTCTTTGTAATGATACCTTAAATTTCCATAGTTTTTTTCCATAGATTTTTAAAAAAATTTTTCCTTTTGTCATTTTGCATTTACAACCTCTATGTTAGCTATATAGTGTAGTCTTTTTATACCATTCGTGCACTGTAGAAATAGGCTCAAGGAAGTCACTTAAAATGAAGACATGATCCTGAGGTCTCACCCGAGGCAGGCAGACACAGGACCAGGACCCTGACATCCTCTGTTCTGATCCTGAAGGGAGATTTACAATGTGTGAAATGGTGTACAGTTGTCTTTTCACAGCTTACTCCCATGTTTTATTTCAAGATGTGTTCCTCGTGTGTTAGGAATGCCGTGACTCATTGCAACTTCAGCGCCACCTCTTGCCTTTTTGTCCTTCCGATAAGACAATGGATTGTTTTATTTGTGTGTGTGTGTGTGTGTGTGTGTGTGTGCCTGATAGCAATCTTAAACCTTCTTTTGTTTTTTATTCTTGGGCCCAATCCTTGATTTTTAGGATTTAGCAGGATTCTGTAGGTACAGGAAGATCCCTGGGGAAAATAGTAACCCCAATGGCCAGTCATATTTGCTTTAAAATCTTTTCTCTGATATCATGGGCAAAAAGTTTACTTTTAGAGAAAGTGGGTGATGAATGTGTCCTTTATCTTCATTTCCTAGACCTCATATTATCTCCTAAAGATGGGGATCAGCATTATTTCTTACTGCTAAAAGTTTACTCTTTTAGGCCAATATTGCCATAGGCATTATAGCAAGGTAACTGCAAGAGCCTCTGGTGGCTTTATTTAATGGGACTTCTTCTGGTGATAAGATTCCTATGTTGTCCCATATGGTTTAGTTACTCAAATTTTAGAGTATTTGTATTGTGATTTTGGCAGGTGAATTCCCAATATTACCTGGTTGTGAGGATGAACTTAGAACTTTGATGAAAATTGTATACTAAGAAATTATGGTATTATTTTCCATAAATCAAGTTAAATTACTTAGTTTTACTTCACCTGCCTTGTTTCTCTCCCTTAGGCATTTGGATTTAATCCCAAAGTTGACAACTATGTTGAGAAGGCAGTTGCTGTGTTTGGCGGATTTTACATACTTTTCTTTGTTGAAAGAACATTGAAGATGATATTAAAAACATATGGTCAGGTAAATGGACTTTATTTAAAATATTTAATATGTTGTCTTCTAAAACTCCTTAATATAGGTGAGAATTTTGTTCTTAGAATTATGTGAACAGTCCAGTTATTAGACTTGTGAATGTGCAGAGAATGAAAAGCGCCAATATATTGACAAGTATAAGAAATATACTTGATTCATATTGTATAATTTGGAACAAGTACCAACAATTTAATGTTGACTAACAGATATGAATAATTTGTATTCCATTCATATTCATTGAAATAGGAAAGTATAGGTACCCTAACATGAAAAACAGAAAGAATCTAATAAATGAGAATACATTTAAAGAGGGAGAAATATTTTAAGCCTAAATAGTGTACATTTCATATAGAATAGACATAAAATTTTCTTCTTTAAATGAAAAGCCGTAAACTATTTTCTAGACTGTGTGAGCCATCTTTTTTTTCTTCTTATAATCTCCTCATCCTTTTTTTCCATGTAGAATGATCATACTCACTTTGCAAATGATGACTTTGGTTCTCAAGCAAAAGCGCATCAGCCTAAAACATTACCGTTACCTCCAATCAATGGTGTGACATGCTATGCAAATCCCGCTGTCACAGAGCCCAATGGACACATCCACTTTGACACTGTCAGTGTTGTCTCTCTCCAGGTAGGTGTATTATGCTGATTCCATTTTTCTTTTACTATACTGCATGCTTTTTATTATGTAAAGACTGTCGTGAATGTATTCGAGTCAGTATTTTGTACATTTATGTGTATCAGTCTCATTCCTGTAAATGTGAGGTATGTAGAATGTACATCTGCATTTCTCTCACTTTCTCTCTTTATGTTTACTCTAAACAAGTGAGATGAGAAAGAAATTGTGGATTACCGGGTCTGGGGCTTCATTATTCCCTAAGATCAACTCTATGAGAGTCTGTCAATTAGATTATATAATATATGTCCCCAAATGAATCCAGAGCACTTTTCTTATTTCAATTCTTCTAAAATCTTTCAAGATACCAAACAATTCTTTGGATGATTTTGAAACTGCAAGAAGAAATATTTGTAAGCTATTTAAATTGTGTTCATTCATTAACTGACTTAGAATTTGTGTTTGCATCTTCTAAAGAATACTAACATGGATTATTTCTTGAACAAGTGTATGCCATATAGTTAATTATTTATTAATATGCTAGGCCATTAATTATTTTATCTCATTTGATTTTTATGCAACTATTCAAAGCTTAGATTATTTCTATGCATTAGAACTATTTTGGTTTCAAATTATGGTAGTCAAATTCAAACTATGTATGCACAAAGGAGAATTTTTTGGCAAAGATACTGGGATGTCTAATGGTAAAGCCAAGCTACAGGGAGAACAAGAACCTGGGAGCTACTAGAACCATTAGGTTTGCTCTCCTTCTTCTCTCTGCATCATTGCATCATTCTTTTCTTTAATTATGGACCACCTCCTTCTGGAAGTGGGAAACGTGGCTGCTAACTGCTCCTGAGATTTATATCTTACAATTTCAGCTTCTAGAAGGAAACTGGCCTCTTTTATTCCCAAATTCAAAATTCTTTGCATGTGTTTCTCTAGTCCATGTTGAATTAGGGGACCACTTCTAGATTAATCTAAGTGCTTTAATAATTGGGCCTCTTATTTGGCACCAAGGTAATGTGGATGGAATAGATAAGTGATTATTAAAAAAGGGTTCTGGGGGCCGGGGGTGTAGTTGAGTGGTAGAGTACTTGCCCGGCATGCATAAGGTCCTGGGTTCAATACCCAGCACTGCGTGCACAAGTGCATGCACATACACACGTGTGAGCATGTGCGTTGTATGTGTATGTCACAAAGGGTGTATTTGGGGTATATCTCCGTGCTGGGATTTGACAGATGAAGAAATTGGAGTTTAAGATGTTAAAAACCTTTCCAAGTTTACTCAACTAGTAAGTGTTAGATACACAAGGTACAAAGTTAAACAGAATATTTAAGTGAATGACTAGAAGTTTTTTAAAAAAGGAAGCCAACTAATGGGGGAAAAAGTAGGAAAGAGAGATACCTAATAGAGTTTATTATGACAAATGATCTGAGTTTCCATCTGGAAAGAAGACATGGCTGGTCATATACTTTTCCTTACCTAATGAAGGAAATCTTAAGTGTGTTTGCAGAGGCAGTTTTTTGTTAGTTCTAAGCTAAGAGGCAATTATCTTATACAATATAATGAGTGATGCTTTCAGCCAAGATTTTGCAAAGAATATGGAAATGCTCAAACAGATAATTTCTTATAATTGCAACTAACACTTATTAAATACTCAAGGACTATGTCTAGAACATTAGATGAATTGCTTCATTGCCTCCTCATGGATAAACTAGGGGGCAAATGCTGTTATAATTTGGAGACTATGGCTTAGAGAGGTCAAATCCCACACCTGAGGACACTTGGCTTCTAAGTGGCGAAGCTTGGATTACTGCTGAGGCTGTCTGATGCTGAAGCTTATGTTATCATATACTTTGCTGGACTTCCTTCTTCATGTCACTCTACTAGAAACAAGATGACAACATTAACTCTTAACATAACAAACATTTATTTTTGGAGGGGGAGGAAGGTAATTTGGCCCAAGGATATTGCTTTCTGAAGTTATAATTTAATGCAGGACAAAGCAGAGAAAACCTAGAGAAAGATAGTAAAAACCCTTCCTTACACTATATATCTAAATTCTAGTTGCTTTATACAAGGTTTTGGAAAATACTGGATCATAGTAAAATAAGAGTTGATGATGATTTGAGAAGTGCCAATCAGCTATGTTGGTAGTTTAAACATTGATTAATTCTTTGGATAAGTAGATGGCAGAGGTGATACTCTGCAGTGAAATTTGTATTCCAACTTGAACTTTTATTCCAAGGGAAGGCCCTCCTGCTGCTGTGAGAAGGAACTTGAACCGGATCTAGACTTGAATATGTTCTCCATTAGGATACCCAAGTCCTGTCACACAAAGAATGGAAAACATAGAGTTTTGGATTTAAAATAGGTAAAAGGCTGGTGATTCCTTGACCCTAGCAGAGCCTCATTGTGGCCTCTCTGGGAAATCTGGTTTCAGGCTCTTTCCTTCTCATGAACTCACCGGGGTGAGCTAGCTGCCAATGTGCTCAAGTATCAGAGTGAGCTGATAGGAATATGGCCATTCAGACAGGACGATGTCTGCCAAGGTTAAGAGGCTAAAATATTTTTTGACAAAGAAGTTAAACTGCTCAAAAGTTTGAATTAATTAAAGTGGTAAGGCTCCTGGTTTAGGACTAGCTATTACAGAATACATGTTTTCAATAAATCTAAGCACTATGAGAAAGATGGAGTCTTCCTAGACATGACCCTGTTTTATGTAATTTGGAAATATCAATAAAACCTATTTTCACTCTTGTGGCAGTAGTGCTAGTGTACAGAATTTCATTCATTTACTCAATAAACATCTTTTGAGTACTTGCTCATTGTCCTAGGCCCGGGGGATTCAGAAGCAAACCGATTCGCATAGACCTTACAGTTTATTTGATGGAAACAGACTATAGAGTAAAGAGTAAAATAAGAAAATATCACATAGCAATAAATATTTTGATAGAAACAAAACGTGGTGATGTGAGAGTGACATGTGGGGGCTTCTTTGGAGGTAATGGTCAGGAAAGGTCCTGAAAGAGGCCAGCAGAGAACTGGATAACGAGAAAGGACCAGTCAATCAAATATCTGGGAAGAGAATGTTCTAAAAGCTTGGGAATAACTGAATGGGTCACATACAAGGGAATTGGAAGCCCAATATCAGCACTGGAGACCAGTGGCACGATTCTTTCCATATACTGAAGAAAAGAACTGTGGGATTGTAAATGAAAGTAAACTACAGATAGACTGACAGAGAACAATGAAGCCAGGATTCTGGAAATCTACTTTCAGAGGTTAATACGAGGCTAGCTGAAGAAAGCAGAGAACGTGCATGCCCAGGCGACAGCCATGCACCAGGCCTTAGGATGAGCTGCAGAACTAGTACAGACACGAATTCCTTATGGAGTCTGTTTTCTGGATGTTTTGTTGAAGACACAGTCTGGAAGGAAGAGAGGTTTAAACAAATTGAGCAACACACTACTATTTTGTTTTCTTTAAATGGTATAAAATATGGAAAGAAATGGAATCTAAGAATATAAAGGCTTAGGTGTTGCTTGAGGAGACAGTAGGTATTTACAATATAAGCGATAGTGATTTTGATAATAAAATTAAAATGGTCTTTAACATTTTATTTTTTGGAATTTTATTGGTGCAATATAATTATACATCATAGTATGATTCAAAGAGATACATTCATATGTGCACACAACATCTCTTGGTCTGGTTCCCTCCTTTTCCCTCCCCATACATGCTAATGAGGTTGTTAGCAATACCTTCATATATATTATTTATTTTGATCTCATGGAAGCATTTTATCACAGTAGGAGGACAGACAAAATTTAACTATTAGCTTGAGTGTAACTTTATTTAGACTAATGACATGAGATTCTCTAGTACTCTTGCTCCAGACCCAGTAAAGGCGGGTGTGGCCATCCATATTGTGTGTGTGTGTGTGTGTCTGTGTGTGTGTGTGCGTGTGTGTGTGTGCGCGCAGGACGAGGGCATGTGTGGCATACATATGTGTTTGGGAGGAAGCTGAGGGTAATGGGGGTAAGAGATAGATATGAGGGGTACAAGGGGAGTACAGGATTCCACGTCCCCAGTTATCCAGGCACTGTCACTATATAATGCGTCACATCTTACCCTGTAATTTTTTTTTTTTTTGGTGTGGTACTGGGGATGGAACTTAGGGGAAGTTTAGCTCTGAGATGCACCCTCAGCCCTATTTTATTCTTTATTTTTGAAACAGGGTCTCACTCAGTTATGGAGGGCCTCACTAAGTAGCTGAGGCTGGCAGCAAACCTGCTATCCTCCTGTTTCAGCCTCCCAAGTACTGGGATTACAAGCATGCACCACCACGCCCGGCTCACCCTGTGATGTTGCTTTGCTCTTTTCTCTGACTTTTGTGTACAGCCATGTGGAAAAGCAATTTTAGTAGCATATATGCAGCCAGGTGGGGCTTTTCCTTGGGCCCAGAGCTTTGGAAGGACGATTCCTGGGGAATCTGTTCTCAGGAGGGGTGTGTTAACTCTTCAGGGCCACTAGAGGGACCATCTAGCCCATCCCTCCCGCACTCTATACTCAGTCTCCTGGATTCTTCTGTGCTTTCATTTAAGAATAGAGGCTAATAAGAATGAACTGTTATGCTCTCCTATTTTTCTAGCAACAGAAAAATTAATTCAGCCATTTTTAGAAGTTAACTATTCTGAATTTTATGATTAAAATTGAGACGCAATGAAGTGAAATTTAGCTGCAACGTGTGGTGATATTAGGGAGACTTTGTCAATACTGTTAGGAAGTGATACTCTGCAAATAAACGAGAACTTTTTTCTTTTTTGTTTCGACACTGGTAGTATGTCCTTGTTCCACTACAACTCTCCTGCCACTCTCCTGCCACTTGCTCCTCCTCTGCTCTCCTTTCCCTTGCATGGCTGCTGGGTATGGACAAGCAGCAGGAGCCTAGCAGTCACATCCACCTGTGTTCACAGTGCAGCAGGAAATTACACTGTGTGGTTTGGGGAAAATGATTAACACCCCTGAATTTCCCTTTGCTCATCTGTTAAAGGTGGAATAAACATCCTTAACTATTGAATTTTTGTGAAAATTAAATAGTTTATTATGGGCTGACTATGTGCCATTGTTGTTGGAACATTGCACACATGTGAAACATTATGTCTGCTTCCTGCTTCCATTCACCAATTTTCTTTTCTTTCAGTAGTTTTTATGGTGGTCACCTCATCAAGTCCCATCACTTCATCTTTCTTCTTTAAATGTAAAGCATGTACAAGTCATCATTTAGAAGATGGCTTTTAGCTGAGGGTAGTGGTGTCTACCTGTAATCCTAGTACTTGGGAGGCAGAGACAGAAGGATCACAGGTTTGAGGCCAGCCTCAACAACTTAGTGAGACTCTATTTCAAAATAAAAAATAAGGCTGGGGGTGTAGATCAGAGATAGACTGCCCCTAGGTTCAATCCCCATTATGAAAAAAGAAAAGAAGATACAAAAAAAAAGATGGCTTCTTGTATTAAACCATATAGGTGTCTGAATCTATTTGTATATTTTCCCTTTATGATAGAATAATACAACAAGAAGATAAAATAAGCTGGACATGGTGGTGCATGCCTGTAATCCCAGTACTTGGAACACTGACACAGGAGGATTGCAGGTTCGAGGACAGCTCAGCACTGTAGCAAGACCTTAGCAACATAGTGAGACCCTGTTTCAAAACAAAACAATAAAAACAAAAATAAAAATAAAAAAGGGCTGGGGTGTAGCTCCGAGGTAGAACACCCCTGGGTTCCATCCCTAGTACCCCCCACACAAAAGAAGATAAAACATATAGGATTCCATGTTTTCTCATCTCTATTATTTATCTTTCTTACAATTTGAGTACTTTTCCTAGAAAGTAAAATTTGTTTTTTTTAAATTTGTATCTCATTTAGTAAGAAAGACAGCCTTCTGAATATAAATGCCTGCCAGGCTGCCATTGATCTGTCAGATAGATTAAGAGAATTTGGAACATTTACTCTCACTTAATGGAACAGAACTTTAAAGACTAATTTAATTTGCCACTTGAATGATGATATTATCAGGCTTTGCACCAGATTCTCCATCAGAGTTGCCCAGCTATGCACCCAATAAGTCCAGTTGTATTTGTCATAATCTGACACGTTCGGTTTATTCGAAAGCATATGAAAATAATAATGCCTTGATTATGTATGAAAGACACTTGATGGTCGCATCATTGAAAGAATTGGGGCACATCCAATCTCTTAAAACTGAATTGAAGGTTATAGTTGATGCTATTAATTTTTTATCTGGATATAGAAATGTTATAACCAGTTAATCATAAAGATAAAAACTTTAGTGGTACAAAATGTAAAAATGGTGATTTGAAAGATGACACAGCAGCAGTAAGCAGAGCCACATTACCCAAGCTGGTCCTGGTGGCCTAAATAAAATCAGAGCTAAGTGGGGGACCGTGAAACAGCTCGAGACACTCACCAAGAAGGGAAACCCTTGGTTAAGAATGACTCTCATTTCCCCAGATAAAACCAAGTCCTAGATGTTTAGGTTTGTCAAGAGCAATGTATTGGAGACCCACTGTCAGGAAGCATGTAAGGTTATCTGCTTGGACTCTTTGCATCAGCCAATCCTTTGGCGGACTGGGACATCCCATTCTCATCCCCCATGGTGTGGGGGGACTGGTAGAAAACATGTGCATTACCAACCTGTGGCCAGCAGGACAGTCAAGTAGATTATGTGTATGAATGTGCTTTGGAAGGTACCAGAATCTGTACTGTTTGATCTGTTTAAGGCACAGACAGTTGCTTATAGATCTCAGACAGGGATTGCTGTGATAAACATATGGAAAAGTAACATTTTAGTTAATCATGCGATAAACATTTAAGTGGTTAATTTTTATGGAGTTTATACTTTTAATCCAATGATATGGATTAAAAAGTACTTTTAGATCTATGCAAACATAAATGCTCTACAATTTTGAATTTCGGGTATAACTTGAAACTTTTTATGTTTTCTTTTCCTCTGTGTATAGCACCACATGCACATACACACACACAATATTTTTTTGAATAAATGATTATCTTAAAATTTTTTTTCATAATACTGGGGACTGAACCCAGGGGCATCCTACCTTTGAGCTACAGTCCCCAGCCCTTTATTCTTAAGTTTTTTTTTTTGTTTGTTTGTTTTGAAATGGTCTTGCTAAGTTGCTGAGAGTCTCACTAAGTTGCTGAGCCTGGTTTCGAACCTGTGGTCCTCCTGTCTCAGCCTTCCAAGTACTGGGATTACTAGTGTGCACCACCATGCCTGGCAAATAAATGAATATCTTGAAGTAAAAAAATAAAGCCAGGCATGGTGGTGCACGCTTGTAATCCCAGTACTTGGGAGGCTGAGACCAGAGGATCCGGGTTTGTGGCCAGTCTCAGCTACTTAGTGAGGCCCTTCACAGCTTAGTGAGACCCTGTTTCAAAATAAAGAATAAAAAATAGGGCTGGGGGTGTAGCCTAGAGCTAGAATGTCCCTGGGTTCAATCCCCAGTACCACAAAAAAAAAAAATAAAAGAAAGAATAGTATTCAAAAATAAGATATTACAAATTAGGTCCTCTCTATTTCCCCAGAAATTGCTGAGAAACCCTGACTAATTTCTATTCTACATATTGTTTACTGAGGACCTTTAAAATTTTGTTCACAGAGTATTACTCAAGTGGACAGACCTTTGATAAGACTCCAAAAACTTCTCAGTTTCTAAGTTGGTTCACACAATGCAGGGAAAGAGAGAAAACAGCATCTGTTTGATGTTGGTGAGAAAGAAGGAAAGCCAAATTTGGGGAAATGTCGTGTTAGTAGTGGTTGGTTTTGGTGAGAGTTTGTCTGCTGGGGTTGAAAGTCAACCAAAAATGGGTGTGTGAGTTTGGATTGTGGAAAAATAATTATGGTGTCATTAGCAGAAATGACGGAGTCAGGGAGAAAGCCCTGAGAAGGCAGGACGAGGAGGAAAAATGATGACTCTCTCTGGACGAATGTTTTTATTGACACAAAATACACCCAGACAGGACAGTGCACAAACCATCATTGTAGGGCTTCCTGAAGGTTTACCAAGTGAATCCATCCCCATCACCACCACCTGGAACATGAAATAGAATATCACCAGCAATTCCCGGCCTCCCCAGGGCCCATCCACAGTCATCATGTAAGTCCTTCCTTCCCATAGGAAACTGCTACTATCATTTCTAACATTACAGAATAAGTAGTTTTTCACAGAGAATATAATCTTTTGTATTGGCCTTCTATTACTATGATATTTGTGAAATCCATTTTTATTGCTGCCTGTAATAGTTCATTCATTTTCATTGCTGTATAGCATTCAATCCCACCAATACATCCCATCGATATATAGAAACATTTATTGACAATTTAATGAGTTTGAAATGGTCTATATAAATATATCCCATCAATACCATTATCATGAATTTAATCTTACGGTATCTATCCATGCTTTCATATTTTTGTTATATGTCTTATATAGCCATAAACAAAACATTGCGTTATTTTACATTTTGAACTGTAAAAAAGGTGTACGGAGCAGCTACTTTTGTAAGTTGTTGTGTTGTGCAACTTACTTTTCTTTTGCTTGTTTTAGCACTTAGAGTTCAGATTCATTTTTTAACTGCGTGTTTTTGCTGCTACTTGTTTTTCCATTTTCCCTTACATGCTTTTTTTTCCTGCCCAGGTTTTGCTATAGCAAACACTTCTGAAATGAACATTCTTATAATGTCTTATTGTGCCTGTGTATGAAAGTTTGTCTAGGGTTGAGGAAGGGGAGAAAATGGTGTTTCTGGCAGAAAATTCAGCATGAAATGTCCCATGCATTGCAGGATATTAAGCTTTTATGGCTGTTTTTCTTCTCTTAAGAGAAGTATATAGGACCTATGTGTACAGAAGAGAAATTAATTCATTCTACGTAACGGATGACTTAGGGCATTAGGGCTTAATTGTCTTGATGAACCTCTGTGAGAAATGTTGGAGTGTACAGCTAGATTTGTAAAAAATGGGTCATAGACTATGTACATATTTAATTTTGCTGAATTACAACAAGTTGCTCTCCAAACTTATATTTTTTTACCCTCTCATTGGCAGCATAAAAAAATTCACATTTTCTCCACATCTTTAGCAGTACTTGGGAAATTTCAGACTTAAAACAAAATCTATTGACAACTTAGTTTAAAGTGGTATCCTTTTGTGATTTATCTTGGTATGTTTCTGATTTTTAGTAAAGCTTAACATCTTTTCATGTACTTATTAATTATGTTTAATTTTGTGTTTCCTGTGCATCTGTTCTATATACTTTTAGATGAGTTATCTTTTTTCTTAATCTGTGTTAATGAAAATTTTTTCTGACACTTGTTAAAATTGTAAGAACTTTATTCAAGACTGTTGCAATAGGGGTTAACTCTAACAAAAGGAGAGGGAGATTGGGCTCAACTCCAAATACAGCAGAGACAGCTGGGGATTTATTGCTAATTAGCTGAGGGGTGGGGTGGAGCCAGTGGATGGTAAAATTACTAAGAGGATACACCAAGGGTAGAGGAATTTTTTTTTTTTTTTTTTTTTTTTTTTTTTTACCAAATCAACTTAGAATTCTTGCTGAAGGCAGGTCAGGGCAGGCAGATATCACCTGTGGGATCTTGGGGAATGAGGAATGTTATCAGGTACTGATGGTGATTAGATATCAAGGGTGGGAAGGGTCTCAATCAACTAATTTAGCAGGATTCTTGCTACAACTAGACTCTGAAAATGGACATGTGAACCCCAGGTCATGGTCTAGTAGAGAAGAAGGCTCACAGGAGCCTAACTAAAGTTTGGTCAAGGAGAAAGTCTTTGTCATTTTTAAGAGTTTTACATATATACTGGATGCTAATTTTCATTGATTAAATAGGTTACAAATACATTCTCCAAGACTGTGGTTTCTCTTTTTACCTTGTCTGTAATATATTTGGTTTTATAAAAGTTTTAATTTTTTTTTTGCGGTACCGGGGATTGAACTCAGGGGCGTTCTACCTCGAAGCTATGCCCCCGGCCCTATTTTTTTATACTGTATTTTGAAACTGGGTCTCACAAAGTTGCGGAGGGCCTCACTAAGTAGAGAGAGAGAGAGAGGGAGAGGGAGAGAGAGAGAGAGCTGAGGCTGGCCGCGAACCCGGATCCTCCGGTCTCCGCCTCCCAAAGTGCTGGGTAAGCGTGCGCCACCATGCCTGGCTAAAAGTTTTAATTTAATATAGTCAAATATATCAAAAATTTTCTTCAAGCTGACAACCTGAAGTCTTATTTCAGAAATTTTTCCTTTACCAAAGTAGAGAAAATATTCTTCCACATTTTCTTCTAGAAGTTTCAAGTTTAATTTTGTCACTGTGCCTTCCTTCCTCCCTCCTTTTGAATCTAGGGGCATTTTCTACCTCTGAGTTACATTCCCAGATCTTTTTACTTTTTATTTTGAAACAGGGTCTTGCAAAGTTGCTGAGACTGGCCTCAAACTTGCAATCCTCCTGTCTCAGCCTCCCAAGTACTGGGATCACAGGCATGCACCACCATCTACATGCCTGGCTCTGTTACTTTGCTTTTCTAAAATTCTCTTTCTTCATCTGTAAATTGTCAATAATACCTATCAGGCAGGATCATTATGAGGATTAAATGAGATACTTTAAAAGTGATGATTAAGAGTAGCTATGTAATAAATATTAAATCTTGTTATTATCACCACTAGCATACTACCATATATCACCATCCTATTCTTGAGAAGTGATGGAGGGTAGAAGGACTAAATTATGCTAATTAACACCTTATCTATGTTTTTTTTGTGTGAGAGCATTTTTTTTTCCGTACCGGGGATTGAACCCAGGGGCGTTCTACCTCAGCGCTACACCCCCGGCCCTATTTTTTTATACTTTATTTTGAAACCGGGTTTTATGAAGTTGCGGAGGACCTCACTAAGTAGAGAGAGAGAGAGAGAGCTGAGGCTGGCTGTGAACCTGGATCCTCTGGTCTCCGTCTCCCAAAGTACTGGGATTACAAGCATGTGCCACCACGCCCGGCGGGTGTGAGAACATTTAAAGTCTATTTCTTTTAGAATTTTTGAACTACATAATACTGTCATAGTCTGTTTCTTGTTACTATAAGAGAATATCTAGGACTGGGTAATTTTTAAAGAAAAGAGACATAATTTGGCTCATGGTTCTGGAGGCCGGGAGGCCCAAGGCTGAGGGGCCACACTTGGTGAGGTCCTTCCTGCTATTGGGAGCTCTCTGTAGAGTTACGAGGTGGCCCAGGGCATCACTGTTCAAGGAGACAGAGCCAAAGTGGCTTTTATACCAGCCCTGCCCTGGAGATAGTTCAGTAGCCCATGAATTCATGAATAGCATTGTGGATTCACATACACACCACATACACGTACATATTTATACACACACATAATATGCATATAACTTAAAGGGGAAGTTCATGAACCTATTGAAGCTTTTCAGTGACCTGCCAAGTCTAATACTCTATGATGTTGAGGCATACTTGAAAAAGAATAAATGCAGAGGAGTAAAGAGAGGAGTAAAGGTAGAGGGCACTGTGGTAGGTGTTTTATAGCTATTATTATGTTTAATTTCTATAGGATCCCTATTATACAGGTATAAAACTTACTAGAGATGAGTAAATTAAGCCTCAGCTAAGCATGTAATTTACTCAAGTTCACACAGATAATAACTGACAACGTTACGTTGAGATCTCCTCCTGGGATCTTGCACCCCAAGCCTGTGTTTGTTCTGTATCTGTGGCACTAATTTCCTAATGTGAACATTGCTTTCGTCAGCTCTGATTTCTCATAAATGAACTCATAAATGAACTTTTGGAATCAACTTCCAGTGAGTTGAGGAGTGTCTGCACAGTGGAAGCTCATTAATTTTGACTACTGGTCTGATAGTTGATAAATTATGATTTGTCGCGTTTTGCTTATAGGCTGCTCTGTAGTCTGTCTTGGCAACATGTACAAAAAATATCTTTGAAAAAACTTTTTGGAAAGAGTGCGCCTACAGTTTCTATTTCTAAATGATCTAAAGAAATACCAAGCTGTTCTTATGCATTGATATGCTGCTTCAACCTCACCCATAAATGGTGGTGGCCAGTTTTCTTGAGGACCTCACCACACCTGTACTTCCCGCCAGAGCCCAGTTTACTAGTGTAAGTTCTGGAAAGCAGTGTAAGTGCATTTATCTAAACATGCTGTACACTAAATTGCTTTCACTAATCAAGCAGGACTTATCCCCATTTAGAAGAATTAGTGAGGTTTTACTCAATTAGGCTTGATGTCAAGTTAATTTTTTCCCCATTAGTATAATGAAGAATTGCTATGTTGTTCTATCATGCATGCTGATTGATAAAAAATTGAGAATGAGTGCCAGCACATTTTTACTTTGAAAAACAAGGATAAGAAAGGTTCCAGTAAATTATTCTGTGTATCAGAAAGAGTTGCTTAATTCTACTGTATAGAAAGTCCAGTTGCAAATCAGCATAAGCAATGAAATATTTAAATGCATATTATGTTGCTGGTGGGTCTGTAACATTAGCTTGCCAAGGACTTTCTTTTTTAAAGATTGCACCATAAAGGATGCCTGTTTCATAATTTTTAGACTAGCAAAATAAAGTGGGCCTCTTTCTTTTTCTATTCTTTGGCTTTTGCTATTTGTGCTTTTAAAATATTTATTTTGTGCTCTATTCTTTACATGCTACATTCTGCAGTTTGGGAATACTGAACCAAGATCTGGTAAGTAACTTCTATTCAGTGGATTGTGTGATGGAAAGTTTGCCAAAGCAAGAGGTGCTTTATGGTTTTAATGAATGAAATCCTACCCCCTGAATAAGCTCTTAGGAGGCAGATTTTATTCTACATTCTATAATTCCATGTTATATTTATTGTGTACATTAAAAATAAAGATCCTGAAGTAGAAAGACTACAAACTAAACCATCTGAAAATGAAGCATGGTCTTGCTAAAATGGTTTTTGGGTGTGATGTTACTATGTTATGTAGTAGAGTCTAAGCAGATTACACACACACACACACACACACACACACACACACACACACCATACTCACTCACCTATAGATCATCCATCTGTCTCTATAATCATATCCATTCAGTTTTATGTCTGAGGAAAATTCCAGATCACCAATCTTACTCTTATAATTATTAATACTTTACTGATAATCTTGGTGAATAAAAATAAATTGAATGTGTTTGAATACCAAGTTAAGTGCTCACTCTTAATAAAAGTACCTTTAGACTAAAGTTAAATCATTCATTGGGTGGTAAAATTTCATTTTACTCTATGTATACTTTGTAGATAGAGAATTTCAGTTCTTTTCTGAGGATTTCAATCCAATTAAGTTAATAGCTTCTCATTTATTTTAACTAAGTGGTGATTTTCTCTGGCCTTTAACTTTGCTCACCATGCCTATCAGTAGCCCAATTTATTCAGAAGGATGCTAGGTTTTGAGTTCTAATCAGTAGAAAGAAGAGACTAATGTGTGAGCCTAATTCTTTTTAAAGTGGTTGGTATATTATTACTTTTCATTTCTGTTAGCAGGTATCTGAAGATTAAAAGTAAAAAGAGAACAGAGTTTATTTTACTAAATCTCCTTCTACTTAGGGATATCAGAGAGCTTAATGAGTATGACTTTATTAAACCTTTATAGCATCTCAGTGAAGGCAAAGTCAGAAATATTTAATAGTGGAGAAAGCAACAATAAGAGATTACCTTTGGAGATTTAGTAAACTGTTTAGTGCTCTGGTTTCATGCTTTCTAGTTTCTTCTTTATTCCTAGATTATCAGTCATCATTAATGATTGATAATGATCATCGTTATCAATCATCATTAACAGTTTGGTAGGCTGCAAAATAAATATCCAAACCTACAGATTGTTTTGCTTCTGGGAAGTAAAATCACAAAGATTATTTATTGGGTAGACATCATTTTTGTAGGAATGGTTTGTATTTTCGCTATCTTTTTTATAGTGTTCATGACTTTTCCCAAAATCCATGAAACTTTTACATTAAAACAATGATAGTGCCGGGCGTGGTGGCGCACGCTTGTAATCCCAGTACTTTGGGAGGCGGAGACCGGAGGATCCGGGTTCGCGGCCAGCCTCAGCTCTTTCTCTCTGTCTCTCTCTCTTTCTCTCTCCCTGTTTCTCTCTCTCTCTCTCTCTACTTAGTGAGGCCCTCCTCAATTTCGTGAGACCTGGTTTCGAAATAAAGTATAAAAAATAGGGCCGGGGGTGTAGAGCAGAGGTAGAACGCCCCTGGGTGTTCAATCCCCGGTACCACACACACACACACACACACACACACACACACACACACACACAAACAATGATAGTAATCTTAAATCGAGCCTCCAAGCAGATACATTATTGTACTTTTGTGGTAATGGTTCATGTTCCAAATGACATCCTGGTTCATACATTAAATCACTGAAGTTGTATGAAAGGGTAGGAGCCAGGCATTCAGTCACTCATTCTGTCTTCCACTCCC